>BSBK01008454.1:1550000-1625000 GCA_027943335.1 Chamaecyparis obtusa
TAAAGAATCTAATGACTGCATATGAGAGTGTGGGTTCTACATCACACACGAAAGATAGTAATGTCACACGACATGTACTTACATCAATGATAGTAAGCACTCAAATGAAGAAAGCTCGACTCATTAGAAAGACAAGCAAAACATTGAAAATAAGTAGAAAGTCTCTAATGAGAGCCCTGGGAAGGCGTCAAAGAGTGGAAGATCCAAATAGCAATGAGTTATGGGGATTTTCTTGTAGACTACATTTTTGAGTACCCTTTTTGGAGTTCTTAAGTTGATATCAATCTCAAACTTTAACTCTTTGACTAGTGTAGACTTCCTTTTTTAAGTTCTTTTCTCCCAGGCCTAATTAGCCCCTCCTAACAAAGCAACCCTATCACCCACTTACTTCCAGGGTTCCATGACCAAAAAAAGTCTTTTATTATGATCCTAAACCAAGGATTTTCCACTTTTCAAGAATAGACAACAAGTTTTAAACACCCAACTACAAAACCCTCTATTTAAGGCCTTCACACCTGTGGCTTCTCCAATCTAACACCTCCACACACTTCCCAATCAAACTAAGGGTTTAAACACCATGTACAAAAACACCATGTACAAAAAACCTAAAATATTCCAACAAAACCTAACCCAGAGCAATAGGAAACTTAGTAACAACCTTACTTCCTTCTGAAGCAGCATGCTTAGCTAGCTCTCCAGGTAGAACAAACTTGACAACAATCTGAATTTCTCTGGAGGAAAGTGTCATGATCTTGTTATATTTCAACAGAGAAGCATCCTCAGGAATAATCTTATAAAAAATATCAATCTCAGAGCTCATATCTCAGAGCTCATGTGAGGTAGAATCGATCTATCAAGTGCTATAGGACCATGTTGCCAAGGCCTACAAAAGCCTATCTTAGTTTTTAGAGATTCAACTTATTTTAAATTCAGCAACACATTCTCAATCGGTGTCAGAACTCAAGGTGTTTCTCAGCTGAAACAATCAACGTTGCATATCTTTAGAACAGTTGGTCGTAGCATCGAACCGTCAGTTCCAATAGCTCCAAATGGCTAGGTAAACGCTAGTGGCAACCTTGTTCACCATACACAGTCATTCAAACCCCACCGATGGCTCCATGTTGAAGGGTCCCTCAAGGTCCCTTAAGCATGAAATCGGTGATCTTTGCAGGGTCATATCTCAAAGCTCATGTACGGTAGAATCAATCTGTCAAGTGCTACAGGACCATGTTGCTGGGGCCTACAAAAGCCTATCTCAATTTTCTGAGATTCAACTTATTTTAAATTCGGCAACACATTCTCGGTCGGTGTCAGAACTCAAGGTGTTCCTCAGCTGAAATGGTCAACGTTGCATATATTTCAAAAAGTCGGTCATAGCATCAAACCGTCAGTTCCATAGCTCTAAATGGCTGGGTAAATGCTAGTGGCCACCTCGTTCACCATGCACATTCATTCGAACCCCGCTGATGACTCCATGCTGAAGTGTCCCTCAAGGTCCCTTAAGCATGAAATTGACGATCTTTGTGGGGTCATATCTCAGAGCTCGTGTGAGGTAGAATCAATCTCTCAGATGCTACAGGACCATATTGCATAGGCCTACAAAAGCCTATCTTGGTTTTCAGAGATTCAACTTATTTTAAATTTGCCAACACATTCTTGGTCGGTGTTGGAACTCAAGGTGTTCCTCAGCTGAAACGGTCAATGTTGCATATCTTTCGCACAGTTGGTCGTAGCATTGAACCGTCAGTTACAACAGCTCTAGATGGATGGGTAAATGCTAGTGGCAACCTTGTTTGCTACACATAGTCATTCGAACCCCACCGACGGCTCTGTACTGAAGTGTCCCTCAAGGTCCCTTAAGCATGAAATTGGTGAACTTTGTGGGGTCATATCTCAGAGCTCATGTGAGGTAGAATCAATTTTTCATGTGCTATAAGACTATGTTTCCAGGGCCTACAAAAGCCTATCTCAGTTTTCAGAGATTCAACTTATTTTAAATTTGACAACACATTCTCGGTCGGTGTCAGAACTCAAGGTGTTCCTCAGCTGAAACGGTCAATGTTGCGTATCTTTTGAACCGTCAGTCGTACCATTGAACCGTCAGTTCCAACATCTCCAGATGGCCAGGTAGACACTATTAACAACCTCATACACCACGCACAGTCATTCAAACCCCGCCGATGGCTCCATGCTGAAGTGTCCCTCAAGGTCCCTTAAGCATGAAATGGGTGATCTTTGCGGGGTCATATCTCGGAGCTCGTGTGAGGTAGAATCGATCTGTTAGGTGATATAGGACCATGTTTCCTTGGCCTACAAAAGGCTATCTCAATTTTTAAAGATTCAACTTATTTTAAATTCGGCAACACATTCTTGGTCGGTGTCAAAACTCAAGGTGTTCCTTAGCTGAAATGATCAACGTTGCGTACCTTTCAAACCATCCATCGTAGCATCAAACCGTCAGTTCCAACAGCTCCAAATGGCTGGGTAAATGCTAGTGGAAACCTCATTCACCATGCATACTCATTCGAACCCCACCAACGGCTCTGTGCTAAAGTATTCCTCAAGGTCCCTTAAGCATGAAATCGATGATCTTTGCGGGGTCATATATCAGAGCTCATGTGAGGTAGAATCAATCTATCAGGTGCTACAGGACCATGTTACCAAGGCCTACAAAAGCCTATCTCAATTTTTAGAGATTCAGCTTATTTTAAATTCAGCAACACATTCTTGGTCGGTGTCAGAACTCAAGGTGTTCCTCAGCTGAAATGGTCAACGTTGTGTCTCTTTCAAATAGTTGGTCATAGCATCGAACCATCAATTCCAATAGCTCTAAATGGCCAGGTAAATGCTAGTGGCAGCCTCATTCACCACACACAGTCATTTGAACCCCGCCGATGGCTCTGTGCTGAAGTGTCCCTTAAGGTCCCTTAAGCATGAAATTGATGATCTTTGCAGGGTCATATCTCAGAGCTCATGTGAGGTAGAATCGATCTGTTAGGTGCTACAAGACCATGTTGCCAAGGCCTACAAAAGCCTATCTCAGTTTTTAGAGATTCAACTTATTTTAAATTCGGCAACACATTCTTGGTCGGTGTTAGAACTCAAGGTGTTCCTCAGCTGAAATGGTCAACATTGCATATCTTTCAAACCGTCGATTGTAGCATCAAACCGTCAGTTCCAACAGCTCTAGATGGCCAAGTAAATGCTAATGGAAACCTCATTCACCATGCATAGTCATTCGAACACCGGTGACAGCTCTGTGCTGAAGTGTCCCTCAAGGTCCCTTAAGCATGAAATTAATGATCTTTGCGGGGTCATATCTCGGAGCTTGTGCAAGGTAGAATCGATCTAATAGGTGCTACAGGACCACGTTGCTGGGCCCTACAAAATCCTGTCTCAATTTTTAGAGATTCAACGTATTTTAAATTCAGCAACACATTCTCGGTCGGTGTCAGAACTCAAGGTGTTCCTCAGCTGAAACGGTCAACGTTGTGTATCTTTCGAACAGTCAGTCGTAGCATTGAATCGTCAGTTCCAACAGCTCCAAATGGCTAGGTAAACACTAGTGGCATCCTTTTTTTCCATTCACAGTTGTTCAAACCCCACCGATGGCTCCATGCTGAAGTGTCCCTCAAGGTCCCTTAAGCATGAAATCAGCGATCTTTGCGGGGTCATATTGCAGAGCTCGTGTGAGGTAGGATCAATCTGTTAGGTGCCAAAAAACCATGTTTCCAAGGCCTACAAAAGCCTATCTTAGTTTTCAAAGATTCAACTTATTTTAAATTCGGCAACACATTCTCAATTGGTGTCAGAACTCAAGGTGTTCCTCAGCTGAAATAGTCAACGTTGCGTATCTTTTGAACAGTCTATCGTAGCATCGAACCCTCAGTTCCAACAACTCCAAATGGCTGGGTAAATGCTAGTGGAAAACTCATTCCCCACACACAGTCGTTCGAACCCCGCTAACGACTCTGTGCTGAAGTATCCCTCTTGGTGCCTTAAGCATGAAATCGGTGATATTTGTAGGGTCATATCTTGGAGCTCATGCAAGGTAGAATCAATCTATTAGGTGCTACAAGACCGTGTTGCCAGGGCCTACAAAAGCCTATCTTAGTTTTCAGAGATTCAACTTATTTTAAATTTGGCAACACATTCTCTGTCGGTGTCAAAACTCAAGGTGTTCCTCAGCTGAAACAGTCAATGTTGTGTATCTTTCCAATAGTCGATTGTAGAATCAAACCATTAGTTCCAACAACTCTAGATGGTCGGGTAAACGCTAGTGGCAACCTCTTTCACCACGCACAGTCATTCGAACCCCACCAATGGCTCCGTGCTGAAGTGTCCCTCAAGGTCCCTTAAGCATGAAATCGATGATATTTGCGGGGTCATATCTCGGAGCTCGTGTGAGGTAGAATCGATCTATCAAGAGCTACAAGACTGTGTTTCCCAGGCCTACAAAAGCCTATCTTAGTTTTTAGAGTTTCAACTTATTTTAAATTCGGCAAACATTCTCGGTCGGTATCAGAACTCAAGATGTTCCTTAGCTGAAATGGTGAACGTTGTGTATCTTTTGAACCGTTGGTCATAGCATCAAACCATTAGTTCTAATAGCTCCACATGGCTGGGTAAACGCTAGTGGAAATCTCATTCACCATGCATAGTCATTTGAACCCCACCAAGGGCTACGTGTTGAAGTGTCCCTCAAGGTCCCTTAAGCATGAAATCAGAAATCTTTGTGGGTTTATATCTCAGAGCTCGTGTGAGGTAGAATTGATCTAACAGGTGCTACAAGATCGTGTTTCCAAGGCCTACAAAAGCCTATCTCAATTTTCAAAGATTCAACTTATTTTAAATTCGGCAACACATTCTCGGTTGGTGTCAGAACTCAAGGTGTTCCTCAGCTGAAACGGTCAACATTGCGTATCTTTCGAACAGTCGGTCATAGCATTGAACCATCAGTTCCAACAACTCCAGATAGCCAAGTAAATGCTAGTGGCAACCTCATTCACCATGCACGGTCATTCGAACCCCGACGATGACTCCATGCTGAAGTGTCCCTCAAGGTCCCTTAAGCATGAAATTTGTGATCTTTGTGGGGTCATATCTCAGAGCTCGTGCTAGGTAGAATTAATTTATCAGGTGCTACAGGACCGTGTTGCCAAGGCCTACAAAAGCCTATCTCATTTTTTAGAGATTCAACTTATTTTAAATTTAGCAACACATTCTCGGTTGGTCTCAAAACTCAAGGTGTTCCTCAGCTGAAATGGTCAACATTGTGTATCTTTCGAACCGTCAGTCGTAGCATCGAACCGTCAATCCTAACAGCTCTAGATGGCTGACTAAATGCTAGTGGCCACCTTGTTTGCCAAGCATAGCCGTTTGAACCCCGCCGACGGCTCCATGCTGAAGTGTCCCTCAAGATCCCTTAAGCAAGAAATTAGCGATCTTTGTGGGGTCATATCTCGGAGCTTGTCTGAGGTAGAATCAATCTGTAAGGTGCTACAGGACCATGCTGCTAAGGTCTACAAAAGCCTGTCTCAATTTTTAGAGATTCAACTTATATTAAATTTGGCAACACATTCTCGGTCGGTGTCTGAACTCAAGGTGTTCCTCAACTGAAACGGTCAACGTTTCGTATCTTTCAACCAGTCAATCATAGCATCAAACCATCAATTCCAACAGCTCCAAATGGCTGAGTAAATGCTAGTGGCAACCTCATTTTCCATGCACAGTCATTCAAACCCCGTCGACGACTCCATGTTGAAGTGTCCCTCAAGGTCCCTTAAGCATGAAATTGACGATCTTTATGGCAGCATGTCTTGGAGCTCATGTGAGGTAGAATCGATCCATCAGATGCTTCAAGACCATGTTGTTGGGGCCTACAAAAGTCTATCTCAGTTTTTAGAGATTCAACTTATTTTAAATTCAGCAACACATTCTCGGTTGGTGTTAGAACTTAAGGTGTTCCTCAGTTGAAATGGTCAACATTGCGTATCTTTTGACCTGTCGGTCACAGCATCGAACCATTAGTTCCAATAGCTCCAGATGGCTGAGTAAATGCTAGTGGCAACCTCATTTGCCACACATAGTCATTCGAACCCCGTTGACAGATCAGTGCGGAAGTGTCCCTCAAGGTCCCTTAAGCATGAAATCAGTGATCTTTGCGGGGTCATATCTTGGAGATCGTGTGAGGTAGAATTGATCTGTTAGGTGCTATAGGACCATGTTTCCAAGGCCTACAAAAGCCTATCTTAGTTTTCAGAGATTCAACTTATTTTAAATTCGACAACACATTCTCGGTCAGTGTCAGAACTCAAGGTGTTCCTCAACTGAAATGGTCAATGTTGCATATCTTTCAAATAGTTGGTCGTAGCATCGAACCGTTAGTTCCAATAGCTCCAGATGGCCAAGTAAACACTAGTGGCCACCTCATTTTCGATGCACAGTCATTTGAACCCCACCGACGACTTCATGCTGAAGTGTCCCTTAAGGTCCCTTAAGCATGAAATCAGTGATCTTTATGGGGTCATATCTTGGAGTTCGTACGAGGTAGAATCAATCGCTCAGGTGCTATAGGACTGTGTTGCCAAGGCCTACAAAACCCTATCTTAGTTTTCAAAGATTCAACTTATTTTAAATTCAACAACACATTCTTGGTCGGTGTTAGAACTCAAGGTGTTCCTCAGCTGAAACGGTCAACATTGCATATCTTTCAAACCGTCGATCATAGCATTGAACCGTCAGTTCCAACAGCTCCAGATGGCTAGGTAAATGCTAGTGGCCACCTCATTCACCACACACATTTGTTCAAACACTGCCAACGGCTCTGTGCTAAAGTGTCCCTCAAGGTCCCTTAAGCATGAAATCAATGATCTTTGTGGGGTCATATCTTGGAGCTCATACAAGGTAGAATCAATCTATCAGGTGCTACAAGACCGTGTTATCAGGGCCTACAAAAGCCTATTTTAGTTTTTAGAGATTCAACTTATTTTAAATTTAGCAACACATTCTCAGTCGGTGTCAGAACTCAAGGTGTTCCTCAGCTGAAACGGTCAACATTGCGTATCTTTCAAATAGTCAGTCATAGGATTGAACCATCAGTTCCAATAGCTCCAGATGGCCTGGTAAACGCTAGTGGCAACCTCATTCACCATGCATAGTCATTTGAACCCCACTGATGGCTCCGTGCTGAAGCGTCCCTCAAGGTCCCTTAAGCATGAAATCAGTGATCTTTGCGGGCTTATATCTCAAAGCTTGTGTGAGGTAGAATCAATCTCTTAGGTGCTACAGAATTGTGTTGCCAAGGCCTACAAAAGTTTGTCTTAGTTTTCAGAGATTCAACTTATTTTAAATTCGGTAACATATTCTCGGTCGATGTCAGAACTCAAGGTGTTCCTTAGCTGAAATGGTCAACATTGTGTATCTTTCAAATAGTCAGTCATAGCATCAAACTGTCAGTTCCAACAACTCTAGATGGCTGGGTAAATGCTAGTGGGAACCTCATTCACCATGCACAGTCGTTCAAACCCCGCCGATGACTCCGTGCTGAAGTGTCCCTCATGGTCACTTAAGAATGAAATTGGCAATCTTTATGGGGTCATATCTTAGAGCTCATGCAAGGTAGAATCAATCTATTAGGTGGTACAGGACCATGTTGCTAGGGCCTACAAAAGCCTATCTCAGTTTTTAGAGATTCAACTAAATTTAAATTCACAACACATTCTCTGTCGATGTCAGAACTTCAGGTGTTCCTCAGTTGAAATGGTCAACGTTGCATATCTTTCCAATAGTTGGTCGTAGCATCAAACCGTCAGTTCCAATAGCTCCAGATGGCCGGGTAAAAGCTAGTGGCAACATCATTCATCACACACAGTCGTTCGAACCCCACCGACAGCTCCATGCTGAAGTGTCCCTCAAGGTCCCTTAAGCATGAAATCAGTGATCTTTGCGGTGTCATATCTTGGAGCTCGTGCAAGGTAGAATCGATCTCTTAGGTGCTACAGGACCTATTGCCCAAGCCTACAAAAGCCTGTCTCAGTTTTCAGAGATTCAACTTATTTTAAATTTGGCAACACATTCTCGGTCAGTGTCAAAACTTAAGGTGTTCCACAACTGAAATGGTCAATGTTGCGTATCCTTCGAACAGTTGGTCGTAGCATTGAATCGTCAATTCCAACAGCTCTAGATGGCTTGGTAAACACTAGTGGAAACCTCATTCACCATGCACAGTCATTCGAACCTCACCGACAACTCTGTGCTGAAGTGTCCCTCAAGGTCCCTTAAGCATGAAATCGATGATCTTTATGGGGTCATATCTCAGAGCTCATGCCAGGTAGAATTGATCTATCTGGTGCTATAGGACCGTGTTGTCGGGGCCTACAAAAGCCTATCTCTATTTTTCAGAGATTCAACTTATTTTAAATTCGGCAACACATTCTCGGTCAGTGTTAGAACTTAAGGTGTTCCTTAGCTGAAATGGTCAACGTTGCGTATCTTTCAAACCGTCAGTCATAGCATCGAACTGTTAGTTCCAACAACTCCAGATGGCTAGGTAAACACTAGTGGCAACCTCGTTCACCACACATAGTTGTTCAAACCCTGCCGATAGCTCCATGCTGAAGTGTCCCTCAAGGTCCCTTAAGCATGAAATCAGCGATCTTTGTGGGGTCATATCGTGGAGCTCATGTGAGGTAGAATCAATTTGTCAGGTGCTGCTGGACCATGCTGCCAAGGCCTACAAAATCTTGTCTCAATTTTTAGAGATTCAACTTATTTTAAATTCGGCAACACATTCTCGGTCTGTGTCAAAACTCAAGGTGTTCCTGAACTGAAACGGTCAACGTTGCATATCTTTCGAACACTCAGTCGTAGCATCAAATCATCAATTCCAACAACTCCAAATGGCTGGGTAAATGCTAGTGGCAACGTCATTTTCCATGCACAGTTGTTCGAACCCCACCGATGAATCCATTCTAAAGTGTCCCTCAAGGTCCCTTAAGCATGAAATCGATGATCTTTGCAGGGTCATATCTCAGAGCTTGTGTGAGGTAGAATCAATCCATCAAGTGCTACAGGGCCGTGTTTCCAGAGCCTACAAAAGTATGTCTCAATTTTCAAAGATTCAACTTATTTTAAATTCGGCAACACATTCTCAGTCAGTGTCAAAACTCAAGGTGTTCCTCAGCTGAAATGGCCAATGTTGTGTATCTTTTGAACCGTCAATTGTAGCATCAAACCGTCATTTCCAACAGCTCTGAATGCTCGGGTAAATGCTAGTGGCAACCTTTTTCATCATGCACAGTCATTCGAACCCCACTGACGACTCCATGCTGAAGTGTCTCTAAAGGTCCCTTAAGCATGAAGTCGATGATCTTTGTGGAGTCATATCTCGAAGCTCGTGTGAGGTAGAATTGATCCATTAGGGGCTATAGGACTGTGTTGCCGAGGTCTACAAAAGCCTGTCTTAGTTATCAGAGATTCAACTTATTTTAAATTCGGCAACACATTCTCGGTCGGTGTCAAAACTCAAGGTGTTCCTTAGCTGAAATGGCCAACATTGCGTATCTTTCAAACCGTCGGTCGTAGCATCAAGCCGTTAGTTCCAACAACTCTGAATGGCTGAGTAAACGCTAGTGGAAACCTCAATTTCCATGCACAGTCATTCGAACCCTGCCGACAACTTTGTGCTGAAGTGTCCCTCAAGGTCCCTTAAGCATGAAATCAGAAATCTTTGCGGGGTCATATCTTAGAGCTCATGTGAGGTAGAATCGATCCGTTAGGTGCTATAGGACCATGTTGCTAGGGCCTACAAAAGCCTATCTAAGTTTTCAAAGATTCAACTTCTTTTAAATTCAGCAACACATTCTCGGTCGGTGTCAGAACTCACAGTGTTCCTCAGCTGAAATGGCCAATGTTGCATATCTTTCAAACCGTCGGTCATAGCATCGAACCGTTTGTTCCAACACCTTTGAATGGTCGGATAAATACTATTGACAATCTTTTTTGGCACACACATTTGTTCAAATGACACTGACGACTCCGGGGTGAGTAGTAGGATGAGTGCAAATATGTATTCTAGTGTTTGTCATTAACAATCAGTCAGTTAGGGGACAATTAGAAGTTATTTTGTAAAAGCATAAGGTTGCACATCCACATCTATCATAGTAATCTTATTAATAAAAGAACTCTTGCCAACATTAGGGTACCCCAAGAATCCTTATTATGTAATGTCCCCGATTTAGCAAGTACCTGTGCTTGCTTTTGTCAGTTCATTAATGTGATTCCCGTGAGCTGATGGAATGTTTCAAAAGTGTTGGGTGGCTAGCAAATCTGGGTGCATTTCTGGTATTGTTGTGAGTTAACAGCAGGAGGTTTGTTGTTCGAAGGTTTTAATACAGAGACTGCGGCAACCAGACTTAATTATCATAACCGCAGGGTCTTTCAATTCTCTGCCAGGCATAAGTCTTCTGCAAATGGTTCTTCCCAGCAGGTGTGGGTTTGATAACATTATCGGGTGTGTGAGTTGATGCTTTGCTATTACATTCCAGCAGCCGTAAATTCAATAACAGAAGTTGTGTGAGCAATTTCAGCTGGAGATTATACTTTCAATCATAGCAGATGAAATAATAGGTGCATGAATGTTATTTTAATTTGAGGAGATTATGAAATATTAGAAATTATAATAATGAACATGTAGTTTCAATTTATCGAATGTCTTGAAATTTAAATGAAGAATTTTCACCCAAGCTATAAATAAATTGTTGAAGAATTAGTATCCGGATTTGTCAGAATTTCTTTAAAAATTATCATTGCAAGAACAAGAGCCACTTAGGCTTCTTACATATTATATTTATACATTTATGCATTCATTTCATTACTTTTTTTATTATTACAGTTAAGGAATTGACTGTTATTGAGGATAGTGACTGGCATTTGTAGCACAGTCAGCAAGTTAAACATACAAGCATAACTATAAGGCATGGGAAATTTACAAAGAAAAGACATGAACATAAAAATAATTTAGTATACATCAATACACCAAACACATGAATTGCATACCTAAAACATAAAAAATATATATTCGTAGGGCATGAAGTCAAATATATATGTCCAATAATGTCATACATTGAATATATTCAATACAGTAAAACTGGCTTCCTCAAAGCCAAATGGATGTACAACGTATCACTGATACAATATACAAAAAATATTTCCACTAATTCCATATAGGCATACAATCCATATCCCTAATCTAGTCCTTTCCCGCTAGGGGAAGAAAACAAATCCTGAGCTGTCTTCGATCGTCGCATTGATGGAGATGCAATGGATGCCATAGTCTTCTGAGTGCGCTCACTCATCCTCCTGTCTAGAATCTTCTGTAGCTTGACCTGATAAAAAATAAATTAGATAGAGATAACTAATATACATCAAAATTGAATTATACAATGACATAAAATTGAATATTGGCTTACCGCTAGCAAATAGTCACTATGTTCATCCACCGAAGGTGCATGCTGGCGATCTGGAGTCATAAGTCCCTACAAAAATGATCTTAATAATAATTAAAATGCATACATGGATATCATTATAAAATTCAATACAAACTATTAAAATAACAATTAAAGTTAAGTGATCTCTTTCATACCTCAGTCAGTGCTTTAGAACTAGCTACTACTGCAGCTACTCCACGATCCAAAGTATCACAGGCAGAAGGAGGAGTCTTTGATGTCAAAAGCTGAAAATGAAACAAAAAAAGGTAAATTATGCATTTATCAAGATTACATATAATTTTTACAACCCTACTAATGATTAAATGATACCTCTGTGAAGGTTCCACTGCATCCTCCGGTGTGCGGTGTCGAAGTCGAAGCTCTAACATTCAACTAGTGCACATGTACATGGAAAATTATAAGATAACCATTCATATAAGAATGTACTACTAACATGTTAATTATAATGCATTATTACATGTATACCTATGGACTCAATGGTGACCTCACAAACCCAGGTGAAAGAATGTAATCATCGTGCCTCTGGATTTTGATCATAATTTGTCTAGTAATTTAGTCATTCATTCATTAATTAAATATGATCAATTAAATCCAATTAACATAAAAAAAAAAGATACCTCAAGGAAATTTGCACGATGCCCTTCCCTATCTGTTGTGAATGTCAATGGTCCACCAGTGCACATCTAATGCACATGCACAATAAGTTAGGATACAATTATTCATATAATTACATAATAATCAAATATGTTAATTAAATGTTTTATTCGATACATACCTGTGGAATTGATGATGATGTGTAAAAGGGGACATTAGGATCATTGCCACTTCCACTACCACCACCACTGCCACTGACAGTCTTGCCCTAAATTTTCATCATAAACAATAGATACTAAATTAAATAGTTATTCTTTTATAAATGAAATATGATCAAAGCAATTTAATGAACTTGGAAATATTTACCTATGTGTCAATGTCAAATGTCGTATTTAGAAAGTTATCAGTCATCAATCCAGAATCCTCTTGCTCTCTCTCGCTGGTACCAAATGTGCACAAGCATCCACATGATTGACAAATATGCCCCCTCGAGGATTGACCATAGTCACCCTCAATTAAAGGAGTGGCACACTGAATGAGAGTCTGTGTCAAAGCACTAATCGTGCCTAGTGTGTCTACCTCTACATGTTCCTTCACAATGGAAGGAATACTAACATGATCTAATAGTGGCTTGCCACTAACAACCCTAGGTGTGTTAGGGTCATGATGTACCCCTACTTGATCAAATGATGAACCCCCTCCTCTACCCTGAGAATCTAGCATGTCAAAATAATTTGGCACCACCTTGAGTACAAACTCGCAATAGAGTTTCCTCAAGAAATATATGGGAACTTCATGATTGTTACAAGGAGGCGAATCAAAGACCATCCACCATCTCTCCCAAAAATTGTTTTTAATGTCTTCATTTATGCACCAATGAATTGGGAACCTCCTTGTTGTAGTTCTAAGAGTATTTGCATCCCTTGGTTTTTTAAATAGCTGGCAAATGTCATCTTTTGTGATTTTTTTCTTTTTTATGTCCGCATAAGATAATTTATTTGCATAGTATTTTTTTTGTTCTTCTCTTGTATCCCACCATAAATTAATTTGCCCACTAACTGCACTTATTTGGGTCAAGATTGCTTCAAATGATTTTGCAAGTCTTGCCCTTCCGGGATTTGTATCACTAGAATCTTTTAACCTATTAATTAAAGATTCTAATTCTTTTTGCCCTCTTTCAATTTGGTTCAATAAATTTTGTTGTGTTCTAGGAGGAGGTTTCTTGATTGGTGGAGGCAATTGAGGTTCATTTTCTTCATTTCTTTCTTCATTTAGTTCTTCATGAGGAGACAAAGGGTTTGGTGGAGGGTTTGGGGGAGGGAGATTATTTATTCCTGGCAATTAAAAAAACTACATTTTAAAATATTGATTACACAACAAATTTAAACAAAAACAAATTTGAACAAAACAAATTTAAACAAAAACAAATTACAACAAAACTAAAATTTTAAAACAAAAAGAGGCATGATCAGTTGTAAAAACACTTACCTCTTCTCCAGGATCAAACTTGACAACACCGTGGAGCCATTTGATCGATGGATGAACACAAATAATCGATTCACAAACAAATATAATAGGGCGTGCCCACTTTCAAATAAATTCTTAGCTAAAAATGCGGGTTTGAGAAAGCAAAATGAGCTCAAACCCGCGTGCAGCAAAAATATATAAGTTTTTACAAAAGGCATACGCCCTATAGGGCACACGCCCTTTAGTGCGTGCACACTATGTGTGATGGGGGGCCAAAAAGAAAAGTGGCATCTTTTTGGTCCCCCATCTATGTGCACTTACCCATATTAGGAATCTATTTTTTTTAATAATGGATGTTAGGTCCTATGTGTATATTTTGATGTTTTACTTTTATGAATTTTTTGAAGGATTTTAGTGTTACCATATATCTCGTAGGTGTGCCTAGGAGTTGTACCTCCCTCTACATTTACCTTTGTGATTTTGTATTTGGAATCATTGTAATAGCTCTACTTTTTTTTTATGTCAACTTTTGACTTAAGGGTTAGGATTTGTCCTGGTGGTATGAGCCCTAGGAAAATACTGAGAGAAACCCTAAGGGAGGGATATCTATGAGAATTTTTAAACTCTAGATAGCTTATTTTGGAGTAAGGTTCCTAGGTGCCCTATGTGAGTGGCTCACCATAGGATCCGGTTGAGGAGGCCAAAAGGATAACCTTTGGGTGAGTTTGGAAAAGAAAACCTAATATAATTTAAAACTGGTTGGGAATGGGTAAGGGATTTAATAAAATTTTAAAAAGATAAAAAAAAATTGGATAAAGGCCCACATAGGTCATGTTGGAGTACCGGGGTCATTGTAGCTACTGGGGCAAGTTGCATGAGGGTGCTAGGGTACATGACTGCTAGGAAGGATCCCAACACATAGGACTATGTGATAAAATTCACCTAGTCAGCATCCTAGTGAACTCCTCTCTTGGGATTTTGTATTGTGTTTCTTGTTTCTTCTTGTTTTTGGTTTGGATGGTTTTTCCCTCAACCTTAAACTACCCTAGTTTCCCTGTGTGAACAATGGTTCGATCTCCTAGCATGGGGAAGTGGACCTTTGTGGATCCACATGGTTGGGTGGTGATCCTTTTCGAGGTATTGTTCATGTTTGTGCTATTCATGGAGCATCTCAAGTTGTTGAAGACATTTCTCGCTATTTTTAATGTTGTATCTTGGAAATAAAATTGTAAAAATATTGTAAATTGTTATTCATATTCATGTAATCTTATAAGGCCTTGTATTGTAGAAGGTATATTGTAAGCATTCATGTAATTGGGAAGGGTATATCCAGGAAAATTATGGGAATGAAAATCAATATGTATTATTGTTGTTGGAAGAAAGTGATGGTTTAGAATATGGAAAGTGTAATTGTTGAAAGAATATGAATTTAAATGTGTTAATGCTATTTCATGTTGAAAGAGAAAGAAATATTTGTTTTAGTACACTTGTCTCTCTCTCTACTTTCTCTTATGCGGTTAAATGAATTAGAGGAATTTCTATCTTTAGTTTATGTTAAATCTTAATGCACTATGAAAAATGGTTTTAAAGGAACAATCTTGTAAGGGAACCTGTTAGGACTTTAATACCTAGTTAACTTAAGGAATTTAAAAAGAAAAAAAATATATACCTTTTCTCTTATTTTTGTCTTGTCCTTTTGGGTTCCCTGGTGGGGCATGACATTTGGTATCAGAGCACTAGGTTTCCACACTGGGAACTTTGGGACTCGTACACTTATCACTCATTATTTTGCATATTTTTCTTTTGATTTGATCATTATATTAGTAAGATATGATCCTAGATATAAGAATTATACTCTTGGTATTCAAGTTACATTGGTTTACAAAATATACCCTTTATGTTATGACTAAGTTGTATCTCATTAATTACTTATGTTTTATGCTCTATAATTAATGAATGAGTCTCCTGAGTACTTCCATAGATAGTGGATATCTTTCTAATAAAGAAGTGCTAATGAATTCCTCATACTTTCATGTCACCTTCTTGCTATACTCCTAGAAATACTAAAAGTATTATAATAATTTGTTATGTACCTTAAGTGTTGGTAGTAGGTAACCTTACCTCCTAACCCCATCTCTAACAATTGTCATCATGAGTGCTTGTTATAGTTATTACTTAATTGATTTGAATAGGCTTAACACTATATTTTCCTATAAATGCTAAATTTACATCATAATTGCTATGTTTGATTATTTATTCTAGTTAATGAGCTTTTATAAGTTGGAATTGAATTGCTTGCATTTTCGATAAGGGGTAAGATATTACCATAGTAGTACTCATTCTTATAGAGTTGAAATGAAATATGAAAATTATGGGAAGTTTAGTAATGCTGTCATTATCCTTCCCAAATTGAAATAATAGAAAATTGAGACTTTAGTTGACAAATATTGTTATAACTCTTACTAATTTACTTCAGTGTATTCCCTTATGGGTATTGCAATCATTATGTTAGTAAATACTAGTGCCTTGAAAAATGTCTATATAGTTTGATGTGTCTTGCTTGGAAGGATTTCTCATGAGTAATAGAAGTACCTAGATAATTCATTTATTTTAAAAGATGACACATGGTCTACTCTTGGTGTCCTTGATTGGGTGAAAGGTGCATGTCCATAATGGTTTATAATGATTAGTTGTGAATGTCTTATATGTGACTAATAAATGTGTGTAATGCAGGTTTATTGTTTCCTTTTCGTAATTGAAACATATGTGTGTTGATTCAATGATTATTGAAGAAAAGGGTGATGTAATGTATCATTTCTCTTTGTGACCTACTTTATATAAGTTTAAGTCTTCTTATAGATATATGTTATATTATGTGAAAGGCGGATATTGATATGTGTAAATTGGATATTGGTCTATGCCAGTGAGGAGGTAGAATGTAATTAAGTATGTCATTGGCTTTTTGTACCATGTAGAAAATGATATGTATTATGAAAAAGGAAAAATTGGAATAAATTGATAATATATGATGTTATTGTGTACTCCCTTGTAAATGTGATAAAACTAGTGCCAGTGCTTATGTTGAGTGTTGTGTATAGCCAGTAATTATGTGAGTGTCATGGAGTGGTGCAATACAAGTACCATCCATGGAAGTTATGTTCAAATAAGGGTATGGGAGAACCATACCACTCATGTGTTGCTTTCTTGTTTGTCACCCTACTGTCTGCCAAAGCATGAGTTTTGGTAAGATGAGTACGTGGAGGGGTAGTAGTGTCACCATTTCCTTGGGTAGTATGTGGCGTACGTATAATGGCGACACCAAGTGACCTTAGCTTCCACTACTCAAGGGAAAAGAGTAAACAATGCTTCCCCTTATGATGAACATATACATTTGGTACATTAGTGTTTATCCTAATTCCCACAGTTCTTGAACACAATACCAGTACTTGATATGAGCCTCTAGGAGGAGATGTATGATTTATGGATATGTACATTTCTATGTGGTCTAGCATGTGGAGGGAGATTCTGTTAGCCCATGCTATGATGGATACCATATTCACACGTGTTCCGACATGATGCAATGAATATGATGCCACGCCCCACTAATGTTTTGACATAATGTGAGGTGATGATGCCGTGTTGTTGATGGTAGTGAGCTAAGATTGAGAACACAATGCCACGTACATAATTACATGAAGGTGCAATATAAGTATGTATTTTGTTTCCTACTTGATGCAGAGTATATTGGTGATGCTTGCATGCTTGTAGAGGGGCACCCATGGATGCTCGGTTTGTAGACACGGTAGGCATATGGGTCGGCCCTAGCCATGTATACGTTTGGCTATGATGATGATCTATGAGGGACATCATTATGCAGCGTGTGTCATGTGTGTGCCTACTCCACAAGGAACACTACCATGTGACATATGACCAGAGTGTGCTTACTCCACTTGGTGTATGGTCATGTCGGGTGGGTTGGCATGCTTATTCTACACCATCCAATGCAGGGGTGTTGCCGAGGTGAACCCCCTATGCCATGTGGGTAGTGTTGTCGGGCCCAACCACATGAAGGGTTGTTGCAATAGCTGGATGTTGTTCCCTCCTTCCTCATGAGGTGACTAGATATAGTCACACCATGATGTGATGTGCAATTTATGGTGAATTATTTTTATCTTCGGTTATGTAGACCAATAATTTTCTCATCTTTTTCTATAATAGTTTAGCCAAGAATTATGAAATTTATCTTAGGTGTGATTTATTGTTGTAATGTCTTGGATTCTTCTTATCCTATTGTTGAGATTGATAATTCTATTTTTATTATTATTGAACTTTGATGGCTAAACTATCTCCTTTTAGAATTTTCTAATGTTGGTCTTGTGTTGTGTTGTGATTCCTCACTAAGGATGCATGAGGTAGACTTGGTGAGTGTACACGATGAAGAAGACGCAGGGAACTCTTGAGGATGGGGGTATATGAGGCTACTATGCAGTGAGTATCCACTACCTACCTATGTGTGGTGTCTATTCCTTGGAGGCTAACCACCTTAGACAAACAAGGGATATGACATGTGGACTTGTATGGAGGGCCTTCATGTGAATGGCCCAAGACACCATCAAGCCACTAAGTGAGGTATTTATTATGGATAATGGATTATGGATATAGTTGAGACTGGTATTGTATCCTGGAGTGAGAACTTGTCTAGAGAGGCGTATCCACTCCCGATCCTTGTGATGTGTAATCCCAGTGATGTGGATCCAGTGATGTGGATTGATATGATTGTTTGTGAGGCACATTTGGTTATGCTCAATGTTCTATTTTAGATTAAAATGTATCATTATGTCGGATGCAAGTAAAAAATAAAATTGATTTATATGTGTTAAAAGAGAAGGAATTTGTAACATTTCGATATATTTTAAGGAAAATTCTATTCATACTGATATTTTATCAAGTTGAAGTTATCCTTGTTGGTGATAGCAAAATTCATTAGGATATATAATTCATGCTTAATCATATTATGAGGATTATTCTCTCTATAGTGCATGGATTCAAGGATTCGTTATGCATGTGATATTAGTCAAAATGTGTTTAAGATGTATTTCCATTTTTTTTAACTTGCTGACTTCCAGGAGTAAGTCTCATCTTAGGGGGGAGGATGTAATACCTTCTCCAATGATTATACTTTGACTCTTTGATTTGGATATTTTGCATTATGATGATTATAACTATATGTTTACATTTATGTTTATGGATGATGATATGCTTATCAGATGTTTAGATACACTCATTTATGATTAATGTTTAATGTTTGTTAATCATTTATCTTTATATGTTTATGAGGAAGTAGAGCTAACCCAAGGATTTGAATCTAACCATTACTATCTATGATATCTCAGGTTTCATATGTGATTGATGTGTTTTCATGACTCAGGATGAAGTTGTAGTTACTCACTTAGTTGAGGTCCACACGATGTATCGATCATGGTCATCTTTTTGCATATGTCTTATTATGTATCTATGCACATGTATCTCTTCTCGGTGATGTAGACTTGTAGGTACTGGGCATCATCTCCACCCGGCTTCACAAGTTTGAGTGATCCCTCAAAATCCTCGATCATTGTTGTTGTTCGGAGATGGTCCATACTTCACACATAGGAAAACCCTATAGTTTTGATTATTTTGCCCAATCTCTTGGTTTAGTTTTGGGTTGATTTGAGTTCCCTATTTTATATAACCTTTGATGTCGGTCTTATGTAGGATAATGATGTTATTTTCTCTCTCTATGTCTTAATTGTATATACAAAGTATGCATATATGGGTGCACACATATATGCATACCTGTATATATTTGTTTATTAATGTTCTTGTAATTATGTTCTTATGAGTGTATTAGTTATAATCATGATTCTATGTATTTTGATGTATAATGTGGCTTTAGATAAATATAATAAATGCAAAGTAAATAAAAGAAAAGAATAGAATATAAAAGTAAATAAAACTAATTACCTACTCCTATATTTACTCCTACTTTATAAACTCTCTCTCTCTCTCTCTCTCTCTCTCTCTCTCTCTCTCTCTCTCTCTCTTGTTAGTATAGAGGGTGGGAGTGGAACTTGAGACCTCTAGTTTGTAAGGGGACCCAAGTTTCCATTGGGTTACTAACTTCCTTGAGAAGCATACCCATATATATTTTATTTATATAAGAGTTAGTTGCTATTAATTAAAAAAATATTAATAATAATAATAAAACTATATAGGTGGAGTTAAATTATTTAATATTATTTTTGCGGTAAGTTAGTATGGGAAGGGTAGGTAAGTTGGTTTTCACGAATGGGTGAAACTACCTACCTAATTAATTAAATTAAATAGTTATTAATCTTACCCGAACATTAGAGAAGGGAAGTTGCTCCATGGGAAGAAACTTCCCCAACCTCTGCAACTGTTCATAAGATTATATAATTAGGATCCATCCCTATAAGTGGGGGGAAAGAAAAGAAAAGGGGAGAAGCATTGAACAGGAGATTTGAAATTATTCACATTGGAAAATCTGATTATATATATGTGTGTGTGTGTGTGTGTGTGTGTGTGTTAGAGTCTTTATGTGTGAGATCCGAGACGTGGAATTGTCTGAGAGGAGGATTGGGTTGGAAGAATAGAGGCCATCCACTTCAACCATTAGTCCCTATAGGATTTCTAGGTAGGGTCTGGAGCCCACCAACATACTTTAATTTTTTGATTGTGTGTGTTTGTTTTATTGATTTAAAATTTAAAAAAAAATACAATATAAAAATGAATGTGCAATATGATCTTATTGAAAATCGATGTTATCTATGTCTTCCTGGTTTGCTCATTTAAATGTTTGAATTTAAGGTTCGTTTATTTGAGGTTGTAGAAAGTCTCAAAAACCGATGGAAAACCTTTACTCTGTGAAATATCATAAAATTTCAGACCAAAATTATTTAGTCAGAAACTTTAGCATTTTCTTGTTTGGTTAAAGATTAATATTGATTATTATTATAAATAAAATAATAATAAAGGTTATGAATTCATTATTGTTTAATGTTTGTTATTTATTAGAATGATAAATAGAATTTTCTTTTATTTAAAATAATAAAATTTTAATTAAATTAAAGTTTTTAAAAATAAATATGCTTAATAATAAAAAAATGAAAATTTTATTGAGGACAATGAAAATATTCATAGTCTCTAATATCCGACTCTTTATGAATATTATAAAAAATGATCATTGCCCATCTTATACAAATGTAAATATTAATCATAATAGTTTTACTATTATCCTTGCTAGGGAGAAAGTAGATAATTTAAGTTGCAAACCTTATCCTATAAAACCCTATCATTATTAATTAATAGTATCTCTTATTTTCCCTCCTAAAAAAAAGGACATGAAGATAAAATCCATATTTTCTTTAAAACATTATTTTAGTTTCCTATTTTCTCTCCTAAACAAGTGGTGGTGATTATTTTCTTGAATATGAGGTGAAAATGGAAAAGTATATGAAGAATTTTATTTAAATGTATGTATCTTAAAATTTAAAAAAAAAAAGGTTTTCAAGAAAAAAAAAAGAGAAATGTTTGTGAAATTATATTTAAATTATTTTAAATTTTAATTGTTTATAATTTTAAATTTAATTTAATTAGAATATAATAAAGTTAGTCTATTTATTATTATTATTATTTCTATGGTGATGTGGAATTTAATTAAAAATCATAATGTAATTTATGGTTATAAATTAAAAGATAAACTTTAGTTTATAATAAGTTTGAAGTTAATAAAAATTTCAACTTAATTAATTTAGTGAACAATAAACTAAGGATATTAAGTTTATAATAAGCCTACATTTTATCAAGATTAATTTATGTTATATTAGGAATCTATTTTTTTTAATAATGGATGTTAGGTCCTATGTGTATATTTTGATGTTTTACTTTTATGAATTTTTTGAAGGATTTTAGTGTTACCATATATCTCATAGGTGTGCCTAGGAGTTGTACCTCCCTCTACATTTACCTTTGTGATTTTGTATTTGGAATCGTTGTAATAGCTCTACTTTTGTTTTATGTCGACTTCTAACTTAAGGGTTAGGGTTTGTCCCGGTGGTATGAGCCCTAGGAAAATACTGAGAGAAACCCTAAGGGAGGGATGTCTATGAGAATTTTTAAACTCTAGATAGCTTATTTTGGAGTAAGGTTCCTAGGTACCCTAGGTGAGTGGCTCACCACAGGATCCGGTCGAGGAGGCCAAAAGGATAACCTTTGGGTGAGTTTGGAAAAGAAAACCTAATATAATTTAAAACTGGTTGGGAATGGGTAAGGGATTTAATAAAATTTTAAAAAGATAAAAAAATTGGAGAAAGGCCTGCATAGGTCCTATTGGAGTACTAGGGTCATTGTAGCTACTGGGGCAAGTCGCATGAGGGTGCCAGGGTACATGACTGCTAGGAAGAATCCCAACACATAGGACTATGTGATGACACATACCTGGTCAACTGCGTAGCGAACTCCTCTCTTGGGATTTTGTATTGTGTTTCTTGTTTCTTCTTGTTTTTGGTTTGGATGGTTTTTCCCTCAACCTTAAACTACCCTAGTTTCCCTATGTGAACAATGGTTCTATCTCCTAGCATGGGGGAGTGGACCTTTGTGGGTCCACATGGTTGGGTGGTGATCCTTTTCAAGGTATTGTTCGTGTTTGTGCTATTCATGGAGCATCTCAAGCTGTTGAAGACATTTCTCGCTATTTTTAATGTTGTATCTTGGAAAGAAAATTGTAAAAATATTGTAAATTGTTATTCATATTCATGTAATCTTATAAGGCCTTGTATTGTAGAAGGTATATTGTAAGCATTCATGTAATTGGGAAGGGTATATCCAGGAAAATTATGGGAATGAAAATCAATATGTATTATTGTTGTTGGAAGAAAGTGATGGTTTAGAATATGGAAAGTGTAATTGTTGAAAGAATATGAATTTAAATGTGTTAATGCTATTTCATGTTGAAAGAGAAAGAAATATTTGTTTTAGTACACTTCTCTCTCTCTCTCTCTCTCTCTCTCTCTCTCTCTACTTTCTCTTATGCGGTTAAATGAATTAGAGGAATTTCTATCTTTAGTTTATGTTAAATCTTAATGCACTTTGAAAAATGGTTTTAAAGGAACAATCTTGTAAAGGAACTTGTTAGGACTTTAATACCTAGTTAACTTAAGGAATTTAAAAAGAAAAAAAATAGACCTTTTCTCTTATTTTTGTCTTGTCCTTTTGGGTTCCCTAGTGGGGCATGACATACCTACTAGAGGAACCCAGGGACTATCGGTGGCTAGAAGAATTCCTCGACATAATTATCCTCTCTTCGGACTTCCACACAGAAGGAAGGGAGCCTCAGCTGGATAGTCCGTGATTCTACGTAGTCTCCCTCCGGTGGTAGTAGCTTACCAGGGTTTTTGAAATGATATAAATTGTAATCACGTATGTTAAAAAATATAATATGTAAATGTTTTAAGAAATTTGAAGTGCTACTTCTTTTCTTTTTTGTTTTGATTATAAGAATCGTTAATAGATATGGTCTATGGGCATATTTGAATTGTAATGAAATTTTGCCTTATATGATATAAAAAATTTGCATTGCACTTTTGTTTCATGTAATATTTTAATGTTTCCAAACTTTATCATTTAATGGTTGGTGACTGGTTCAAATTTCATGGATAAGCTATTCGAAGTGAATATAGTTAATGATTAATATTCATTAGTGTGTATTAAATTATTAATATTTTAAAATTGTGACAATCATTGGATTACGAGAGATGAACGGTTGAAGTTGTATTTCAGAAGTACTATGGGTTTCAAATAGCTTTTCTAAAAACTCACTCTAGAAATGTGACATGTTGATGTGTAATTTGTCGAAAAGATTATGTGGTATGTTTTAGAAAATTATGTTACACGTAGTATGTTTTAGAAAGATTACATGACACGTAGTATGTTTTAGAAATATTACGTTAATTATATACTATTACATTTAAAGAAAGGTTTTTGACAGTACTCGTAGCAGCAGAGCTAAAAAGAACTATTGAACCGTCACTGAAGATTTTGAGACTGTAATTTGTGAGAGTCTTAGCCATTCTAACTTCTATCTATCCAGATTTCAAAGTTTAATTTTGGGTAAGATTTTAACTTGATTTTGAAATTTTAATTCTTGCATGTATAATTGGGGTTTTCTTAAATAGTTAGTTACTTCTGTGATTTTTTTAGTAAATATCTGTGATTGGGGTTTTCTTAAATAGTTATTTACTTATATGATTTTGTTAGTAAATATATGTGAATCTATGTTTTTTCATTCTTCCGAAGAACAATGGGGAAAGTGAAAACTCAAGGCCAAGGACAAGCAGATGGGAAAACTTTAATAGACTGCAGAAAACTAGTAAAAATCCCTGGTTTCACTGATGAGTATCATGATGTTTATGATCCTATTATTGATGGTGAAAGGAGAGTTATAGAAATTAAACATTCATTGTGCAGTAAGGCAACTAGGCCAAAGAGGTTTGATTTTATAAAATTTAACCCAACGATAGGTGCAAAAACCAATAAAGTTGCTTCGTGGGATGTTGGTTTGGGTCACATGCTATTACCTGAAGTTTTCCCTTGCCCAAAAATTGTCTTGATTTGTGTAGAAAATTATGATGAAGAAAGAAAAGCAATTGTGAATAAAAAAAATTAGTAAGAAATTTTATCAATAACCCAGGAATAATTTCTTAGTTTGCTAGACCTAGGGTTTGATTGACAAAACTGTAATGTCCATATTGACCTAGGATTGCTAGCAAAGCAATATGAGGCAGTCCCGCCAAATTCAAAAGATTCATTTTTAAAGGGTCTAATAGTTGCAGAGGCAAAGGCTTCATTGGTGAGAACCATAAGCCTCCTTATGATTTTAACATTTTTGTGCCATGGGTTCAGGATACTATATCCTCACTAGAATTTTGCCTAGGACTGGAAAACAATAGGGAAGTGGGTGCCAACATTATTCAATTCATTTGGGATATCCATTGTGTCAATGAACCAGTAAGATATAATTTTGTTGGACATGTGGTTCAATCAATGCAAGAACAATTAGCATTGATTAAGAGAGGCAATTCTAAGACATTTAGGTTCACAACCTACTTGTGTTATTTTCTGCTAGCCAAGCATGCTGCAATATTAATGAACAATGGTAACAAGCTTCAAATTCAGAGGGTGACAGGTGCTCCAATATATAACTGGACACCTCAGATAAGAATGTATGATAGCAAGAGGAATTACAGTAATTTTATAGACTTCTTTTTGGCACCATTGTACAAAAAACTAACAAGCAATGCAATGCCCAGATTTTTTGCTTCATGTAGGGATTGCATCCAACTTGGAAACACAATTCAATTAGCTAACTGGTACTTAATGGAAGAATACACTATGCTAAGGTTTTATGGATCAAATTTTCAACCCCACAAACTTCCAATGCATGTGACAGATAGGGTGTTTGTAGTAGAATATGTAGTACAACTAGAGAGCACAGATAGACTCTTCAATGACCAATCAAAGAAGAGCATATTCCCTTCCTTACCTTTCTCAGTTGGAGGGTTAACATTTGAGAGAAAGGCATTCAAAGTGGCAAATTTTTTATAGATATTTTTCAATTTGATTTAGAGTGGTATTGGAAGTATGATCCACTCAATGTCATTCAAACAATGCTTGTTGCTAATAAGAACTCTGCAAACTTATTTCAACATGAAAGTAAACCATTGCTAGAGAAGTTGAAAAACAAGGATAGCCAGGATGACGTTACAAAAGAGATGGATAAAGTTTTCGGTGAGGAAAAAATTTCAATTCAATAGCTGTCATCACAAATTATGACAACAATAAACTAGGGCATTGTACAACCTAGGATGTCCTACAATTTCTATGAAAAAGTTGCTCATCCATCAAACATAAAAATACCAAAGAGAATAGCAGAGGCTTGTAAGGATAGAAAATGGACTAGAATGAAAATAGATGATTTTTGGAGTATGAGAAAGGATCTTGGTGAACCAAAGACCAGTGAAGATTTGGATGAAATAGATGAGGATATAGAGTTTAGAAAATTGTGGAATTTGGAGCATCCTAACATGGCATACGACAGTGAGGATGATAATCTAGACACTGAGTATGATAATCCACCAATTGCATTTACTCCAAGGACTGGGAGTCAGATTGGAATCAACGAAGACCCAAAAATAGTATATATCAAAGGGGAAAGCATTGCAGAAAAAATGGGTTATCAAGGTGGTGGTTTGGGTCCCAAAGGAGAAGGCGTCTAGACTACAATTGAGATAGAAAAAATTGCTCATGATCATGGTGCAGGCCTTGGGTTTGAATCTACTAGTACTTCTACTAGGTCTGGTAGTGGCACTACTGCCAATGGGACTGGGAAACTTATACAACAAGTTCACTCTCTAAAGAGGCCACTAGAATCTACATAGAATCCCATAGAAGAAGATAATGTCAAGAAGCAAAAGCTTTCTACTACTAGAACAATGAGAAAAATGACATTCAATCCTAAAGAACTGCTTGTAATTTTAGGTTCAACAAAACCCTCAAGAAGTTTAAATACTCAAAGAGCATTAGTTAGAACAATAGGCATTGCAAGTTGTGCCTCTGGTTCACCTTTGAAATATTCAAATCCTTTTGCAACACCAGATTTTCATTTCAAAGATTTCATTAATAAATTTGCAGAAACAACAACCAAGAATAAGGAAATAAAGAAGACAATGCTAACTGGTGCCCATACTACAGCTATGGAGGAAAAAACTACATCCAATAGGGTTTTTCCAACATATGACCCAAATAGAGACATGATGGAGTTCATGGTTATTATTCCACCAAAAAAAGATGGAAACCCACCAGAGAGTCAAATAGATCCATCTGGATTTCAAGTTAGCACTCTCCAAATGGATTTTTACAAAGTTAAAAATGTGGATGAAATCAATGTGTCAAAGTCTACAAACCAAGTGGTCTACAGTGCACTGCTAAAGCTGGAAAGAGAGAAAAGAAAGCTCGAGAAAAATATAGAAAAGTTACAGGCAGACATTGGCAATGAAAAAGCAAAGAGGAAGAGACCAGTTTGAAAGAATTACATAAAAAGATTGAAAATTCAACCTCTACATCAGCAGATACAAAGCAAGAACATTTAGAGGTAGTAGTGAAGGAACAGGAGCAGGTAGAGCTGAAGGCATTAAGGGGAAAATTGGTAGAAATTAGTAAAAAACTAGATGAAGAAAGAGTCAGTTCAGAAAAGTTATTTAAAACCATGGAGAGTAATGTTGCCTCCAACTGGGAATTGCAAAAGCAATTGGACTCTCAAGCGGATAAAACCAATCATTGGGAACACAAAGTAGTGGAAGAGAAAGAGAATTGTGAAAAAATGGCAGAAGAACTAAAGAAGGCCAATAATACAATTCAAACTTTAACAAATACTAGTAATAATTTAGTGAAGATTACAAAAGAACAAATTTGAGGCCAAATAGTGGGGATGTCTCATAGCTTGTGTGAGTGGTTTGAAATGCTTCAAAGTATGAGAGTATGTTATTTGAAGATCCTTAAGAACATTGAACATAACATGGATGTTGTCAAGAAAGAAAAGGAAGAAAAAGATATTATACAACAACTCTACAGTAAGAGTGATAGTTATCTATCAAACAAGGGAATTAGCACCCGCCTTCATGCCTCAATAAAGGTATAAAGTATCATTTGAAAATGTGAGAAGCTACAGGAAGCATAGGAATTGGATGACAAAGCTAAGAAGAAGATCAAAAATATGGAACAAATGAAAGCAAATATGGAAAGTCTTGGTTTGCTTAAGGGATTTCACGCAAATAAGTTCATTCGAACAAAATCTTACAAAAAAAGGTTGCAGGACAAAATAAATACTGATTTATGCTTTCTTCCTATAGACATGTCTCCTGATACATTCATGGATTTCATCAAACCAGTGAGAAAATTGAATGGAGTTTTAGAAGCAACAGTGCTATCAAGTCACACTTTCAAATATGAATTGCTAACAAAGTTGCAGGAGTGTGACTATACTATGAACCAATTTTTTCTGCCATCAAAGGATGTTTGGACTGGCCTACAAAGATTGCTCTAAATTTTGAACTACTGTAAATTGTAATATATTGCAAATGAATACAAAACAAATTGTGCTCTAACTAATTTTCATGTTTTCCAATTAAATGTATGTTCAGTTACTCTATTAAATATTTTATTCAGTTATTCTTAGTTGATTTACTCTGTTATATGATATTGGAATACAAAATTTCATTCAGGAATTTCAAATTCAAATATAAACGATCATTGATTATACGATACCAACTACACTCTACAGTAATAATACTCTTTGTTCTCAAATTTTAATGATGAAACATAAATTATAATACATTCTTGCTTTTCTAAAATGAACATTGAATGATAGGATATAGTAGTTAATAAGTACAAAAAATACCTATTGATTGCTACTGCTAATTTAGCAGAAATTTCCTAAATTTGCCAATTCATGTCTACATCATCTGTAACGCCCCGCCAGGGAACCCAAGAGAAGTTAACCTATAACTTGTTACTAAGTTTGGTGAACATTTTTTTTTAAAAAAGTTAACATACAAGATACATAACAGTGCGGAAGCAATTACCATTTACTCACATGAACAACATTCAACATAGATTACAAAACTCGAGGGTCCCATGACGTAGAATTACTTAAGAACAAATAAAACAACTAAAGAAGATAACAAAAGATTCCATAACATAAATGATACAATTACAACTTACATCAATATTACAAATCTCATGGACAACCATGATTACTAATACACTGACATCCACTGCACATGCCGCAGGGTATGTAATAATAAAACTAACATAAGTACAATGTCCATATTAGGTATCACATGCGATACTCTAATATAGGACTACAATAAAGAAGCTATGAAAAGAAATCAACAATGAAGAACAATGAAGAACCAAGAAGGCATCCAACTGCAGAGTATCCATAGCACCGGCACTAGGACGTTGAATCTCAAATGGTAAAGAGTCACTACCACTCGACCTTGTGAACCTAAACGGTCCACTCCCACCGTGCTGAGGAGATAACCACAAACCCCAATCGGATGACCAAAACCAAACAAGGATAAAACCACTGAGAAAGGAATCCTAAAAGCTCTCTACTCAAGGTACACAATAATAAAGTGAAAGGTGATACACACTAATCCAGAGGCATAACAGAAAACTCAGAAGATGACTTAAGCTACATGCTACGGGAGTGTCATCACATGTCTACCTACTTGAGTTACCCTGGACTGGTCACTCTGGACCCCGGACCCTCAATCATTGAGTTACCCTGGAACTGACCACTTTGGGCCCCAGACCCTCAATACAATCCATGTGGGATTAGAATACTCTCTCTCAGATATGAGGAATTCTAATCAACCATACTCTATATTATCTTTTTAATGATCTCTACACATTTTAATTACTATGTTATCACTTAATTACATAACTTACGATAGGTTACCCAGGTACTGACCACTTTGGGTCCCGGCCCCTATTGTAAGCCACTCCCCTAAGATGCACTTAATCAATCTTCCCTAGGCTCATAATCACATAAACAACAATCAGGTATTCCACTAGGTAATCCTAGATGTAGTTTCACACATAGAAACCCAAATGATTACACATATACCAAAAATAGATATTAACCAATAAGAGCCCATAAGATTGATTCATAGATGAAAATCAGAATAAACACATACATAAACATGATACTGAAATACAATCCAACTGATACATAACCCTGCCTCTGTTTCCCCTAGGCCATCTAATGCCCGAAAACACATAATGCACAAGATTGCAATTCAGAAACGAGAAGTCAACACTCACATAATAAAGAAATGAAAATTGAGCCATAATCATTCAAATTCCATAAGACATGATTAAATTCACATAAAGAAAAGCATAAACCTACTAGGAGATACGAAACGTAAACATCACTACAATGTCCTAAATAAAGAATCATCTCTAGTGTTGAACTATGGCTTTAACAGAATGAGAGACCCAATTTTATTATAGAATCTTAACACTTTCAAAATACAGGTGACAAAAGGATCAAATTGTAAGATTAATTCATACTACTGAAATGAACTTAATAAACAATACCAATCCCACATTTCCTGAGGACAGGGTAGTACAAAATCATTTATCCAATTATCAAAAGAATAAAATTTATTCAACTAATTAACAATCTTAATTTGCGAGCAACCATTTTAAGATTATATTTATACAAGCTAGAATATAAATTCTATCCTACATGAATTAATAATACTATCTATTATACAAATTAGAAAACCCATCTAATATGACTAATTTAAATAATAAATCAAGTATTTATTTAAATTACAATCAAAGATCTCATTTAACTAACAAATTTTAATTAACAATTAATCCCAAAAAAAAAACATTAACTAATTAATAAATAACAATTAATAATAAAATAAAAATAAATTTTAATAACTTAATTTAATTTACAAAAGAACTATTATCTTACAATATAAACTAAACAATAAAATTATTTAATGATAAATAAATTTTAAAAAAAAAAATTTTATAAAACAAATTTTTTTAAAAGCAAAAACTTTTGGTGTGGGGGGGCCCACGGCTCTCCACCCAACACCCTGCGACAGAGCCCATAGGCTCTGCCGTGACAGTCCCATAGGGACTGCGCACGGCAGGCCCTATGGGTTCGTGCGTCAGTCCTTAAAGGACTGCGCACGCCCCACGGGATCTGTGAATTTTTTTTTTAAATTTCATTATAAATATAATTTTGTGTTTATTAATTAAACAACAAAACATAGCATAAGTATTTATTTATTTATTCTTTTCAAGAAACATGATATGTATAAATATAAATATTATTAATTTAACAAAACATATATATATATATATAATTTTTAACAGAATATATATATATATATATATATATATATATATATATATATATATATATATATATATATATATATATATATATATATATATATATATATATATATATATATATATATATATATATATATATATAAATTTTCAATAGAGAATATATATATATATATAGAAAGTTTTCTCTTACAATCCCAAAAATTGAGATTCATTTATGCTTTGAATCTATTCCTTTGATAGTAACATTTGTTTGTCTTTTACTTAAATTTAATTGACTGGTATTTTTTAACAGAGATTAAATTATTATTTTTTCAGAGTTGATTTTTGTACCCAAATTGAGTTTTTTTAAAGCAAAATGATCTATTTCCTCATGGGGATTAATTTTTCTACAAGCTCTATAGTTATACTACACAACAAGATTAATTTTACAATTAATAGGCAAACCATGAACAATTATTTAACAAAATTTTGCCAGAGTAACACTACAATGCCAAGTAATAATAAAGTACACAAATCAACTACACTAGGGTTTCAAGATACCCAGATCCAACCAAAACAAAGATCTATCAAAAATTGAAAACATAGAGAGATATAAAACACAGAAAGATAAACAGATGAGAATATAGATCTGATAAACAATTCCAAAACCTACCTCAGATCCAATGCCAGTAACGGATTAATGAAACCCCTGTAGAAACTTGAGAAAAGATTTCCCTTCAAAACAAACACAACCTACAGATCTGAAAACTAATTTGCAACCAGGTGCCCAATCCAAATGCACAGAGAAATTCAAATCATCAACCAGCCATAACAATCCACAAATCTCCAAATTGTCAAGCACATAAGCCTTCTCCAAAAATCTTCTCCAAAACCTGTCTCCCCAAAAATGAAAGCAAAATTCCCCTAATAGGAATTCAATTCCAACATCCAAGCAATCACAGAAGACAACTCAACAAATAACTCAGAGTTCAACTCCAATCAGAAAAGTGACTCATAAGACAACTCCTAATTCAACTCAAACTCCAAAATTGAAAGAAATTACAATTAATTAATTTTAAAAATATCATTTATATGCACAACTCAACTTAACTTTCTAAAACTAGTTAACTTTTTGAGAACAATTCCCTTTTCTAATTTGCACATGTTTTAATTTAAATTCAATTATTAAATAAATTAAATAATCAATGCACCACAAATTTATGCACTCAATTATTTAATTACTTAATAATATAAACAAGCATAATTCTAAATATATTCTATTTGAGCACATGATAATAATTAAAACCAAATTAAATAAATTAAATATTTAATACATCTTAAAGCATGCATTAAAATATTCAATTATTTAATTATACATTCAAACATAATTAAATCCAACTTCAATTAAATAATCAATTAATTCCATTTAATCAAATAATTGACTTTGGACAATATTCTAAATTACACATAGGAAAATAATTAAATCATTAATTTCAACTATAGTCCTAACATAAATAAACATAAAAAAAATCACCTGAATAATCATAAATCCATTGAATCAAGCACAATCAAATTCAAGCACAATAAACCAAGCAAATTGAAAACGCATGCACAGACTCAAGAATGGGATCCATGAATTCATACCAACCAGGTGAATTCGGGTAAGGTAGTCATACTGGTATTTGTCCAATTCTAGGACAATTGGCTAGGGTTAGGGTTTGGGTCTATGAATTATCTCCCCTCTTTACCATTGAGACAGATGTTTGTGGGCACGCTCACTCCTGCCAATTCAGGGAAGACGATGCCCTGTACCTGTGAACCTGTCATCAGAAGACAAAGCATGTACATACAATATATAACAGACAATGATAGGGTACGGTCGGACGTGTGGATCTTGACTATGCGAGTAACTACACCTCCGTCCTCTACCACACAAACACATCAAATAGATACAGACACATAATCACCATACACATGCAAGTATGGGGTAAGTACATCGTATACAATATAAAACATGAAATCTAACATCATGAAACATCATCATCTAATCTATGCATACACTTGATAATATATAATAATAATCCACATCATCATGAATGAAACAATAATCGATCACATGGAAAGTGACCTAAAAGAATTCAGTCATACATCTAAAACATAAAGCAAACTAAAAAGCATCCTACGGGTGGGTATTACATTCACCCCCCCTAGGATTAGGCTTACTCCTGGAAGCCTGAAACAAGTAGGGATATGAATCCCACAAAAATCTCTACACTGAAATGAAAACTAAACTATGAATCACTGAGTAGGTCCATTCCATGCATTAGGGTTTGAACACTGAGGATCGTTCCCTATCGCAAAGGCCCTATGAGATCCACTAGCATTCCCAATTGTAGGCTCAGAAGCTACAGGCCTCTGTCCTGAGAACTGTGTCGATCGGTTAGGACAATTGACCACACTGTGGCCATGTTGTCCGCAAGAATAACAACCATCTCTACCTCCAAAACTCTGGGGTTGCTGATCTTCCCTATTGCGCAAACTACGCTACCAGTTGCGATAGTTCCCTGACTGAGAGCCACCACTGCTACCATGAAAGAATTTCTTATCCTGCTGATCTTGATTACCTTTTGAAAAGGTTGAAGGATTTTGAAAATTTCCATTCTTCTGAGATTGATTCCTCTTGGAACCACTAGACTGATTACCTCCCTGAGCACTTAAACCTGCTGCCAGATTTGCCTCCGTAATAGTTGCCTTAATAACTACATCTCTGATGGTCTTAGGCTCAAAAAGTAAGACATTCCCAATAATGCGTGCATTCAACCCCCTAACGAAGTGTTTCACTAGCAAGGCTGCGTCCTGACCAAATCCAGCATACTGTTTGAGCTCAAAGAACTTGCGCTCATACTCGCTCACTGACAATGTAAGCTGTCTCAAATTATGAAACTCATCTGCCCTCTGCTTCCTCCACTGATCAGATAGAAAATGTTCCCGGAAGTGCTCTAAGAACAACTCCCATGTAACTGTGTCCATCCGAAGACCTAGCTTCTCCTCTTCTATCCTCCACCATATAGCTACAAAATCTGTGAGCTATGTCACTGCATACCTAGCTTTAGTATTACTACTAAAGGGATGCATGGAAAAACTCCGCTCTAAGGCTATCAACCATGTCTCTGCCTCTAAACCAGTACCTTTCCCATCAAAGGGATTAGGTTTCCCTCTCAACAGATCCCTCATGTGGTTAGCTGCCACCACTATAGGATCAACTGTGAAGTCCCTCCTCAGAGGACTCCTAGACCTCTCTCTAGCCCACTCTACTCTAGCCTGCTTAGGACCAAGACGATTGAGAATTGCTCGCAAGAACTATCTCGTGTCTAGTCCCTCAGACTCAGCTTGACGATCCTCTCTCTGATCATCTTGAGACTATTGGTGGTGACTCTCCTGACTAACACTCATAGAAGGGCTATGATGTCTACCCCTTCCACGTCCACCAGAATGACCCCCACCTCTACCTCTAGAAGCTCTAGTGACAGGCATGATTCCTGCACCACAAGGAAATCAAGACAATGTCACACAACATAACTCAAAATAAAAACAAAAGAAAACATAATCACAAAGAAATGGTCTGCAAACAAAATGTTTCATGTCTAAGTTTAGTTTCAAGTTTAGACCACACAAAATCTAATAGGCGTACATACCCAGAGTTCCCAGTGTAGAAACTCCGCTCTGATACCAAATGTGACGCCCCGCCAGGGAACCCAAGAGAAGTTAACCTATAACTTGCTACTAAGTTTGGTGAACATTTTTTTTTTTTAAAAGTTAACATACAAGATACATAACAGTGCGGAAGCAATTACCATTTACTCACATGAACAACATTCAACATAGATTACAAAACTCGAGGGTCCCATGACGTAGAATTACTTAAGAACAAATAAAACAACTAAAGAAGATAACAAAAGATTCCATAACATAAATGATACAATTACAACTTACATCAATATTACAAATCTCATGGACAACCATGATTACTAATACACTGACATCCACTGCACATGCCGCAAGGTATGTAATAATAAAACTAACATAAGTACAATGTCCATATTAGGTATCACATGCGATACTCTAATATAGGACTACAATAAAGAAGCTATGAAAAGAAATCAACAATGAAGAATAATGAAGAACCAAGAAGGCATCCAACTACAGAGTATCCACAGCACCGGCACCAGGACGTTGAATCTCAAATGGTAAAGAGTCACTACCACCCGACCTCGTGAACCTAAATGGTCCACTCCCACCGTGCTGAGGAGATAACCACAAACCCCAATCGGATGACCAAAACCAAACAAGGATAAAACCACTGAGGAAGGAATCTTGAAAGCTCTCTACTCAAGGTACACAATAATAAAGTGAAATGTGATACACACTAATCCAGAGGCATAACAGAAAACTCAGAAGATGACTTAAGCTACATGCTACGGGAGTGTCATCACATGTCTACCTACTTGAGTTACCCTGGACTGGTCACTCTGGACCCCAGACCCTCAAGCATTGAGTTACCCTGGAATTGACCACTCTGGGCCCTGGACCCTCAATACAATCCATGTGGGATTAGAATACTCTCTCTCAGATATGAGGAATTCTAATCAACCATACTCTATATTATCTTTTTAATGATCTCTACACATTTTAATTACTATGTTATCACTTAATTACATAACTTACGATAGGTTACCCAGGTACTGACCACTTTGGGTCCCGACCCCTATTGTAAGCCACTCCCCTAAGATGCACTTAATCAATCTTCCCTAGGCTCATAATCACATAAACAACAATCAGGTATTCCACCAGGTAATCCTAGATGTAGTTTCACACATAGAAACCCAAATGATTACACATATACCAAAAATAGATATTAATCAATAAGAGCCCATAAGATTGATTCATAGATGAAAATCAGAATAAACACATACATAAACATGATACTGAAATACAATCCAACTGATACATAACCCTGCCTCTGTTTCCCCTAGGCCATCTAATGCCCGAAAACACATAATACACAAGATTGCAATTCAGAAACGAGAAGTCAACACTCACATAATAAAGAAATGAAAACTGAGCCATAATCATTCAAATTCCATAAGACATGATTAAATTCACATAAAGAAAAGCATAAACCTACTAGGAGATACGAAACGTAAACATCACTACAATGTCCTAAATAAAGAATCATCTCTAGTGTTGAACTATGGCTTTAACAGAATGAGAGACCCAATTTTATTATAGAATCTTAACACTTTCAAAATACAGGTGACAAAAGGATCAAATTGTAAGATTAATTCATACTACTGAAATGAACTTAATAAACAATACCAATCCCACATTTCCTGAGGACAGGGTAGTACAAAATCATTTATCCAATTATCAAAAGAATAAAATTTATTCAACTAATTAACAATCTTAATTTGCGAGCAACCATTTTAAGATTATATTTATACAAGCTAGAATATAAATTCTATCCTACATGAATTAATAATACTATCTATTATACAAATTAGAAAACCCATCTAATATGACTAATTTAAATAATAAATCAAGTATTTATTTAAATTACAATCAAAGATCTCATTTAACTAACAAATTTTAATTAACAATTAATCCCAAAAAAAAAACATTAACTAATTAATAAATAACAATTAATAATAAAATAAAAATAAATTTTAATAACTTAATTTAATTTACAAAAGAACTATTATCTTACAATATAAACTAAACAATAAAATTATTTAATGATAAATAAATTTAAAAAAAACAAATTTTATAAAACAAATTTTTTTAAAAGCAAAAACTTTTGGTGTGGGGGGGCCCACGGCTCCCCACCCAACACCCTGCGACAGAGCCCATAGGCTCTGCCGTGACAGTCCCATAGGGAATGCGCACGGCAGGCCCTATGGGTCCGTGCGTCAATCCTTAAAGGACTGCGCACGCCCCACGGGATCTGTGAAATTTTTTTTTTAATTTCATTATAAATATAATTTTGTGTTTATTAATTAAACAAAAAAAAACATAGCATAAGTATTTATTTATTTATTCTTTTCAAGAAACATGATATGTATAAATATAAATATTATTAATTTAACAAAACATATATATATATATATATATATATATATATATATATATATATATATAAATTTTCAATAGAGAATATATATATATATAGAAAGTTTTCTCTTACAATCCCAAAAATTGAGATTCATTTATGCTTTGAATCTATTCCTCATGCATTGAAATCAACTACAAAGATAATTCGAGGTGTTATTTGAAGTTGCACTTCAAGCTCCACTTCATTCCAAAATTCTAGGGCACATGTTTTGGCTACCAATCTACTTTTTTTTTGCAATTTAATAGATGGAAGTTGAATTCAACATGTTATAGTATAGATTAGGATTAGTTTCTCTAATTTAAAATAGATTTTTAAATTTATTACACTCATTTTGAATGCCCCAAAACCCTAGTTATGAGTTTCATGATTTTGCATTACAAAAACTATATAAACACAACTTGATTTTGTAATAAGGTTTGTAATTTTTGTTAGAGAATACAATATACATTGGGTGTTGCATTCATAGTGTGTTTATCTTCTATCTATGAAAATTTAGGAATTTATTTTTCATGTTCGAGAGCCAAATATGGATCATCATTCAATCCAAAAACCCTTAAAAAATATTATGATCACCTATCCCAATGTTAAATTTGAAGAACTGCAAATAAAATTAAAAAATATATCTATGCATAAAATCCTTAAAATATTATGATCGCCTATTCCAATGTTGAATTGAAGAAGTGAAAAGAAAATTTAAAAGTATAGCTATGATAATAATAATACCATCACAAAGAAATTAGAAGAAATTGTTGGTGTTTGAGACTTTCTTGAATGATTTGGTATATGGGTTGTTGTTCAAAATAGCATAATCGTGATTACACTTGAAGAAGGATAGATGCTTGATTTGTACTTGATTGATGCTATCTCTTGATTGAGAATGGTTTGTAGATTAAAGTGATGAATTTACTATAGCTTAAGTACTCAAAAGTGTTAGATTTAAAATTAGGAGGTCAAGGTCTTACTTATACATTTAATATGCACATTTGATCAATGGTAGGGATTAAGATGAATAATAAATAGTTGAGAAATGATCAGAGAAGGTATGAATTATGATGCACATGGATTGAAAGGTGGAAGGATAAGGTGAGATTTAAATGAATAGAGTAAATAAATAAATCATATAGGAATGACACTTAATGTGGGTCCATAGCTGGTGATGTCTACTTGTGAATTTGATGTGGGAAAACTTTTTTTTTTTTTTTTTTTTTGGGGGGGGGGGATAAACTATGCTATCACACATCAAATTTTGTCCATGCAATCACAGGTAGATATTTTGGTGACATGTTGGTAGCCATAAATTTTGTATGTGATCTTCTTCACTCGAACATATCATGTAAAAAGATTCAATTAACTAGACACGAGAGTAGGATAATTAATGAGGACTAGTGTGGTGGTTGAAGGAAGTGTCAATAAGAAGAAAGAGGAGGTCGGTAGAAGAAAAAAAGGGGGAGAAAAGGGGAAGAACAAAAGGAATGACCTAGTAGTGGGAATGAGTTTTTGAACTCCTACAATCTGTTAGATCTTGGGAGAATGTAACATCACTAACTAGATTGTGTCAGTGAATCTAGATTTGTACTACTAGTAGTGGAAGGATGAGTATTGGTTTTTGCTAGAGGAAAGAACGTGAAGAAAATATAATAGGAAAATTGAAGGGAAAACATGGTCTGATGTTTTGTAATTTGAAAGTGACCGAATGAGAGGAAGGTGACCATTTTATTTTGAATTGATCAATCTCTCAAATTGGGTATGAACCATTGTCTATGAATTCAAAATTTTGTATTTGATTATCAATAGAGAATACAATTTTTTGTCTATGATTTCTTTGACTATGAGTAAGGATTCTATGTTGGTATTGTGTTTATTTATTTATTAAGTATCTCCTTAGTGGTTTCAAAGTAGACATCTCTAAGCGTATGAATAGAATGTTGAGAAGAGGTAGTTCATACCAGGACTTATGATTGTGGGTTGAGTTTGAGAATGATGCCCAGAAGAGGTTAGAAGGGTGGTGCCAGAGGTAGAGGAAAGGATGAAGGTATAAACTATCATAATTTAGAGGATTTCTATATTCTCCAAAGACAAGTGGAAGCAATTTAGGAGGAGTTCAACATGGGTGTTCAACCTAGAAGGCAGGATTATAAGAGGGAACAAGAGATGGAATTTGATTCCTCAAGTCAGGAAAGAATTGATCAAGAGCTAGGAGTATAAGAGAACGATTCATTGATCAAGGCTCTCTCAAGGATAGGAAAGAGATCCCAGACGGAAATTTCAACATTCAATGAAAGTCTAGACCTAGAAGAACTCATTGACTAGATTAATGACCTGGAAGAATACTTTGAGTTTGAGGAGATTGAAGACCCAGATAGGGTTTGATATGCTAAGAATGGGTTGAAGGACCATGCTAGGATTTGGTTGAAAGAAGTCCAGTTGGAATGAAAGGGAAAGGAAAAAGACCAGATTTATAGATCGAGAAATATGGTGAGCAAGATGAAAAGGAAATTTATTCCAGGAGATTATGAACTAGACATGTTTAAGAAGATGAAAAAATTGAAGCAAGGAACCAAAAGTGTCAAGGAATATACTAAACAATTCCATAAAGTCTTGATCAAAATAGGGCATAAAAAAGGAAATAAGGAGAAGGTGGATAGGTACACTAATGGATAGAAAATGAGTATACAAGAAGAGTTGATCCTAGTTATAATTTACATTATTGAAGAGGCATACCAATTTTCACTCAAAGTGGAAAAGAAGTTAAAACAAATGTTTGAGAGTAAACAAAAGGGAAGAGGTCAACATCAAAAAATTAGTACCAGGCCTTATGGAAAGTGGTATGAGAATTCAAGCCTGAAAAGGTAGAAGAGTGAGAAATCGAACAATAGTCAAGGAAAAATAAGCAATAACACATAAAGGTTCCAGGATAAAAAAAAATCAAGAGGAAGAGGTAATTGTAATGGAGGGGTCAAAGAAGTGGCTTCTAGGGTACACACTAGTACATTTGACCCACTTTTTAGACCAACATTTATGACCAAGCTATAAAATGATTTTCCATGGTCAATTTATAGAAGAAAAATTTGATTTTTTTAAAATCTATTCCCATGTTGGTCAGAATTCTGACCCTAAAGAGTGGTCATAATTCTGACCAACAGGGGAATAGAAGTAAAAAAAAAAAGTCAAATTTTATACATATATCCTGCCTACTAGCACATTTCATTTTAATTCATTTTGTCATAGTCCGCGAGAAAAGGAGTGTTGAAGGAGGTGGTATAAGGTGGGAAGTTGCACAACATTGACACCACACGTGTATATGCAAGTAAGTTTGAACTATTGGACTACAACTAATTTGGAATCTAATTGAAGAATTTGTGATTAAAGATCATTGAGGATTTGCTGATTAGATATGTAATATGATTAAATCAATATTATGTTGTCATTGATGTCAACTAGTTTTGACAGAACTTATCTTGTAAGTTACTATATCGACACATTTGAGGAAAGGTGAAAAAGAGATGAAGAACAAAGAAATCTACATGAGGAAAGATGTACATGATAGATGAGGATAAGGAATGCATTGAGTAACTTGTTGATGAGTCTATGACTTGATGATATTAACTTTATTATGTTGCATTCATCTATGATGAAGTATAGAGCTGAAAGACACAAAGTAATGTTGTCGGTAAATGAAGCATTTCTAGTATACATCGATGAAGTGTAGTGTATACTAATCACAGTATTAACCGAGCAGTGTTCACCAACACATTTCTTTGTTAACAAAGCGGAGCAGAATGAATCAAATGATTAGTTTAGCCAATAAGATTGATGAGCTGGCAAGAGTATAACATCGAGGTAACAGATAATGTTTGTTACAAAGATCGATGGTTGACAAAATTTGGGGAAGATCTAATGGAGAAGATTGAAATGTGTTATTGACACAAGTATCAAGAAAGTTTGAAGCAGGAAAATCTGATGGTGGAGAAGAAAATGATTTACTCATCTATATAAGAGAACAAATTTTCTTTATGAAAGATGCCGGAAGAAGAAGAAGCTGCAGGAATATTGCATGAACAAGGTTTTCATGTATTCTGATCATACTAGTTAGTAAGAACCGAGCTACAGAACAATTACTGAGCTACAAAGAGCAATTATTGATAGATAATAAGTTAATATAGTATTGAATCTGAAGTGAAATATTGATCAGAAGGATTTGTATGGACTAAATATTGATCTGTAATCTACAATTGAAGTTGTATTAAGGCAGGTCATTTACTATTACATATTTATCCATTGTATACAGTCACAATCTCTTAACCGAGTGGACTCTGAAAGTCTTATGATGTGTCATTCATAGAATGAAAATTGTTATAATGCAACCCCATAGTGAATGCTGGTTGCACAATAAATTCTAGTCTAAAATCCTCTAACAAGGTCACACCTGACAGTGTGTTTGTAACCTTTAATAGGGTTGGGTCTTAACCGACCTCACTTCAGAAGAGTGAACAATTTTGGGTTGCTGGTCCCAGGTGGTTTTTCCCTTTACAGGGTTTCCATGTTAAATCTCTTGTATTATGTGTTGATTGTGATATTTGTTTGTTATCATTATTTACATGCTACATGTTAGATTTGATCGGTAAACTATTTTAGTATTACACTGGTAATTGGTAAAAGCACAGACAGTGAAAGTATTTAGTGTTTACTGACGAGCAGAAAGTGAAGAAGTTGTTTGGATTATACATTTTATTTTGGGACACTGGATAACTGATTCACCCCACTCTTAGTTATTCTAAAAATTGGTATCAGAGCATTGGTTGCTTGGAACAGAGTTTTAAGGACTTAAGCATAAAGGTCTCAAGATGTATAAGAGGGAAGTACCGAAAATGAACAAAAGAACTTCATAGTATGGCAAAGTAAAATGAGGCTACACATATCTGGAGTTGGGAACTCTGCACTAGAGTTGATGGAGAATGGCTACATGCAACCGCCCACTAGTCCCTTAACTCTTGATCAATTGAAGGAAAAACATGAACACAATATTACTATGATGGAACTTGTTGCTACCTGTACCGATGCTGAATTTGAAGATATCAAGACATGCATGACTACCAAAGGAATGTGGGATAAATTAGCACAAATATACAATGGAGATCTGAATGTCAAAAGAGCTTGAGCTGGAAGTTTGAGAGGCAGATTTGATGATATGAGAATGAAAGAAGGTGAGAACATTGTCCAATATTGAAATAGACTCAAAGAGGTGGTACATGCTATTAGAGCATCTGATGGAGTGATTGATGATGAAACAGCGATTAGCAAGATTCTCAGAACTTTGCTACCGGTTTATGTAATCAGGATTTCTGCAATTCATGAAACCAGAGCTACATCCAACCTTACTCTTGACACTCTAATTGGTAAACTTGCAATCTTTGAATTAAACAATTTTGATAACAGTGTTGTTCCTTTTGTTGAATCCGCTTTCATGTCTTCTCTGAAGATTGGAAAGTCTAGCAAGAATAGTAAGAATTGTGATAGTGATGACAATACTGATGATGAACTTGATGAGCTTGAAGCACTTGTGGCCAGAAGATTGCCCAAAGGAAAAGGAAGGTATAGAGGTAAGCTACCTTTAGCATGCTTTAACTATAAATAAGTCGGTCACATCACTGCTAGATGTCCATAGAAAAATGATGATGATAGATCTGTTGGGTCATTTTCCAGTCATAGCAAAATCTTGTGAAAATGGTCTTTTCTCTGTAAATTTTGAAGATGTCCCGCCCTGCAACAAGCTTGTTTTAGTGTGCAAAGAAAATCCATAATGTTTCATGGTTTGTGCTCTTAGCCCCATGCTCTTTAATGTATTACCTTTCTCCAGTTCAGATCGCATCTCCTAATTCACAAAACCCAAGGAGATATTCAGGTTTTAAGGTCTACAGGAAATAATCCCAGAATTTGCCTAAGTGTCAAAAACCCACAATGTTTATGGCTTCCCATGATGTTTTCGGTCTCCCTGCTACTTTTGGTCTGCATTGAAAACCCTCGATGTTTTCGCATCCTTTGTTTACCTTTGTGTCAATGTCGAAAACCCTGGATGTTTTCGATCTCTCACTGAAAACCCTGTGTGTTTTCAACCTCACACTTTTTCCTCTTTATCGGTGTTTCCTATCTATGCAGCTGCGACCTATTGGTGGGCCCCATGTTTTGATCGAAAGTGTAGAATAGTCTTTAAAACACTAAAACTAATTATCCCACATTCGTGCTATAACAGGGATTTGTAGTGTATATTACCTAATGCACAAACATTGAAGGTAAAGTGATGAGCCCAAAGGCTCTCTCCACGCGTGCATGTGCGACATCCACCTCAATTTTCATGCCGACGGGACCTGAGACAACAAATTTTGTAGGTGGCGGTGACTAGTCAAAGATAGCCACGTGTCAAGAGGTCGCATGATTGCAAGGGCCAACTTCAGCCCTTGCGAACATGTGACAGGCTGACACATGGTAGCCCGATGAGGTGGTGAGGAGGTTGTGAGTGGTCTCATGATCGCATAGGCCATTTCTAGCCCTTGCGATCATGCGCTCGACCGACACGTGGTGGTCTTGTGAGGTGGTTGGCGGATTGAAAAAGATGTTGGTCGCATGATCACATGAATAAAATAATGCTCATGAGATCATGCGACAAGAGCATTTTCCTTGAGGCAGTAGGTAAGGCAGGTGAGAGGATGGAGGGGTGACTGGCACAGTAAGTACAGGTCACATGATCGCATAAACCAAATATGAGTCTTGCGAGAAGGTCTGTGGAAGGTGGGGAAGGTCAACAATAGGGCAAAGAAGACTGGTTGCATGATCGCAAGACAAGCAATACTGTCTTGTGATCATGCGCCAGGCTGACACGTGGCAGCTGGCTAGTGAGGTGACACCTAGGTCAGCGATGTAGGAGACATGTGGCGGTTAAAGTGGACACATTGCAGCCACTCGCGTGTTTGCCAAATTAAACTGACAGTCAAGCAAAGTTTCTGCGATTCAGAGATAGTAGTTAGTCACGGATTCGCGTAATAGTTGGTGGTTAAGGACAAACATTTGGCGACTTGGAGATAGCTGTCGCGGATTCGCTGAATAAACTAGCCGTAACTACAAACTTCTGGCGAACTGAAGTGTATGTGGTCACTCATTCTCCAAATCACTGGCGGTTAGCCCAAATGACTTTGCAAATGGGAGAATGAGGTAGTCGCCAGATCACCGAATGTTGATAGTCAAATGAAAATCATTAAGCGATTCAGCGACCCACCAGTTCGCGGAATAAAAAAAGAGCTGGGAGATTGTTTAATAGCTGGGGGCTTTATTTTTTGTCCAGATAGCAAGTGTTATATGTCATCAGAAAGGTGAGAGAATGAGGATTTCATTTTTGGAATCAGATTTGATGCAGGTCTAGCTAGTTTCAAGATATTTGTAGTTGAATGAAATAGGGGCCGAGGAGATATTTCAGAAATATCTAAGTTGTTGAATCCGGTGACTCACAGTTAGTTTGAGGAGATGAAAAGAGGTGTTCTCAAGAGAAAAGAGCAGATGGTTGATTTAGTTCAGAACAATGATTCATCAGATGAAGGATCTGACAAGTGGCCTCTTTTGATTCTTGCTGGCATTTCCCCCTTCTCTTCTTATAGTCCTTTCTTTTCAGTTGAAGGGGTTCCAATTTTGGAAGAACTCTGGTCTAGGTTCTAGATTCTGGTTAAACATCCATTGAATGGTTCCAGGTTTGTGGTGATTCCAGCAGGGGGTTCTCCAAGAAGAGGCTCCAAATGAAATTCCATTTTGGTTCATGATTGTCTAAGTGTAATGGTTTCCGTTCTTCATTTTATGTCATAGATTTAATACAAGTATTTGTAAATTTGATTGCAAATTGAAGTACATGTAAGACATGTATGGTTTTTAGAGAATTGTCTTCATTGTATTGAGTTTCAATTTCAGTATGAATTCAGTGTTCAAGGGATATTGAGTTTGTCTTCTCCAAGGGAGAATGTATCTGTTTATATTTGGATATCCTTCAAGGAAGGATTGTAAAATCCTTAAATGTAGATTGGAAATTAATCGGTGCTATGAATGTGTATGATTCTTCATATTGAGTGATGGAAATGTATTAATGTAAGGCATTAATGTAGGGATATTAATTAATGAAACATGGTTTGTAGTTTGGGTTTATATTTACTAGTTTTGACTCCATGCCCGGATTGAAAGCACTGATCTTTACTGTTAGAAGTCATTTTCCAAGAAAGCATCAATTTAATCAATCAACGGTCCCTTTTGGTTGATGAGTTTGAAAGATAGATTGAGCATGTGGGTAGGCTTCCCATATCAGAGGTTCATCTCAATTATGAATCCTGTTGCAGGACCTATTTATTCTATTTAATCCATTAGTGAAATCTGCTTATTAGGTGTTTGTATTAGTTCATATCAATTTGCATAAGTAGAGAAGTAAGGTACACCTACCTGGGTCTATGGAGCCCTAAGTGAAGAAGGATTTCATCCTTGTCAATTAGCTTTTCTCTTGCTAGGAAAAGAGCATCAAAAGGAAGAGACCAGGTTATGGTCTAGTTATTTACCCGTGCAAGAAAAATAGCTAACAAGATCCAATGACCAATCTGAAGGAAGCTATGGAAGAAGAGTCAAGAGAGGCTACCGACACTACAATAGAGACAACCGAGATGAAAAAGGAAAAAAGGTATGTTACATAGCTGAAGATATTGAAACTGAATCTGATTCTGATGATGATATAGAAGTTGTATTTGTGGCTACGAAAGATGACTCAGAAGAAGAAGAGAAACATGAAGAGACAACACTGATCTCTAAAGTAAGTAGAAATGATACATGGATCATAGACAGTGGCTATACACATCATATGATTGATGATGTAGAGAAGTTTAATCATCTTGTTGAATATAATGGAGGATCTGTGAGAATGGGAAATGATGCACCTTGTATGGTAAGAGGTAAAGGCTCACTAATGATCAATGACAGATTACAATGTGAAAATGCATATTGGGTAGATGGATTAAACTATAATTTGTTAAGTGTGGCTCAGCTGAACAATACAAGCCACCGACTAGCTTTTGAAAGCAAAAAGGTGAAAATCTATGATGATGGAGGAAGACTTGTTAGAACTGGTACACAATCCAAAGGTAATCTATTCTATCTTGATATGGATCAATCTTCTTTCTTGTTAATAAAGGATGGAGATGCTTGGTTGTGGCACAGAAGGTTATGCCATGTGAACTTTGACAACATGATCAAGATTAGTAGAAAGAAAAGAGTTAGAGGATTGCCTAACTTGACAAAACCTGATCATGCCATGTGCCATGAATGTCAGAAAGGTAAGATGAATAATTCCAGTTTTAAAAGCAAAAAAATTCAACAAAGAAGATACTTTAGTTGGTTCATACCGACCTATGTGGTCCTATGAGAACTTAGAGCTATTCCGGTGATAGATATTTTATTCTTTTTGTTGATGATTATACTAGACTGATGACTTTTATGTTCCTGAAAGAGAAATCTAAAGCTTTCAAAATGTTTAAGTGGTATAAAGCTAAGGTAGAGAAAGAATTCAAAAAGGAAATAAAATGTTTAAGATCTGATAGAGGAGGTGAATTTATCTCTGATGAATTTACTAATTTTTGTAATGAGCACGGAATCAAAAGGTAGGTATCTGCACCAAGGACACTGTTGGTTCCTGGATAGGATTTTACACTCCATGAGATACCAATATGCTTATGATGGATGTTAAGGAATGGTTAGCTCCAAATATGGGCAATCTATAAGCAACTGGACCAACTATAGGGATAATACTACCCTCTTCTGCTTCTGGCTCTGCAAAACCAAGGTGGGTACACTTGATCCAATAGATTTAACTCTATTTCTTATTCAATACTAGATCTTACAACATATAACAGTGAGAAAGCACTAAACAACAACCTATTGTTCATTGACTCTCCATCACTGGGTAGAATAACATATAAAGTAAATAAAAGTAAAAGAATGGTATTAATTCAATGTTTTTCAGGATTACAAGATTCCAATCATTCCATACAAAGATAAGATAGGAAGATAAAGGCCAGTGCCTTATTCATTGGGCATAGAGTCAGAAAATAGAATGAATACAATAGTGGTTGATGAAAGGTGGGTCTTGAACATAAACACAAACTACTTCAAATCTTTCCTACTTTCAGAAATCCTTGAATAGATTCAGTAAACATGCATCCAACTCAAAGCAATTTTAATCCAATCCTAGATCAGAACTCAAAGTTCAAACACATACATATAAACCTCAAAGAGACTTAAAAATTTACTGAACAAACTCATAGGAGAGACAAAGATCCAAGATTCATATTAAGTTCACCCTTTAAATGTTGCATGCATCAAATCCTAAACAAAGCTTGCAAAATAACAATAGCAACCTGTACTTCTCTATTTCTCTGATAAAATGATACAAAATTTACAATCCTTGACTGAGTGTTAGGTTTTAGAATTTCTATCTTTTTCTCCTAAGCTCTCAATACCTAGAATGATCCTAAAAAATCCTTTATATACAAGGAAATGCAACAAGCTACCAATCATTCTAGGGTTACAAAACTTCTAAGCTAAAAAACCTTTTCAACAACTTCAAAAGTTTACAATAAATACACTTGGTGAAGCAAACAAGATATTTGATCAGGTAGTTTGGATATTTGAAAATGAGCTGCCTTTCTTTTTGTCTTCAATGTTGTCCTTGGCTTTCTTCGGCAAATTTGATTTGCAACATCTCATTGTCCATCCTGAAATAAATGTCTCCATATATCTTACCAACTTTTATATGACTCAAAAATATCTATCTTTATTCGCTCTAAGAGGCGGGTGGAGTATTGACCTTTTCCACATGAGGTATGTACTGATACCTCCACTTATCAAACACATCTTCGCTTGGGAACTCAAAATTGGAAAAATCAACCTTTTTCTTTTTTCTTTGATAATTGTTCCCACTCATTTTCAATCTGAGTAACTCTATGCTAGAAATTGTCAAACGTTGATTTAGCATTTATTAACAACTTGATAGTAGTGCTAAAAGAATAAGTGTTACTTAGGACACCAATCACCCTCTCTGATAAAAGTGCATCCATCTCTTCCCTCCACTGATATGCCTCTTTGAATTTTCCTTTATTTGTGAAAATAGTAGGCACCAGTTCATAGTTTGAAAGCATCAATTCAGCTTTCAACATGCTTGATTTTCTGATAAAATTATCTAGAATGATACCATACTGTACCATTTTCTTTACAGCCTAATGTACTGGCTTAATCAGTGGATCAGGGTCTTCTTGTCCTTTTGATAGCTTATGAAATAACTTTACATTAGGGGACCTTTCAATCCACTTCTTCAAAATTGGGGACATCTCTGTCTTCTCCTTATTCAAGGTTTCAAGTAAAGAAAATAATTTATAGGCATGACTGTGGAAAATAGAGGGCTTTAAATCAATAGCAAAATGCATAATTGCATCTATTATCTTTTCCTCATACTTCTGGTTTGCTGAAGCTATGGCCTTTATGCTCTCATCTTTTTCTTTCTCCAACTGTACCCTTATTTCCCTCAGCATATTTGTTTCTTCAGTCAGTCTTTGCTTCTCCCAGATAACCCTTGCATCCAAATTTGTTTCTGGGTAGGGGGATGGTGGTAACTCAATTATTGGGCTTGAAGATGAAGCCACTGTAGGCCTATCAAAAATCACCAACTGAGGAGACCTATGGTCTAAGGGTCCTGACAATTGTGAAATTAATTTGTCCTTTTGAATTAGCTCACCTTGAGCTCATTGTAGGATTTGAGAACCATTTCAAATTTGAACCTAAGCTCTTCCTTCTCTCTAGCATCTTTCTTTGCCACCTGGGCATTAAATTTGGCAATTTCTAAAATCAAATTTGATGCTTCTACTCCAGATGTCTCTCCCACTCTCTGGACCAATAAGCTTCATGTATATCCTGCAAAGAGATCCTTTCTATTTCCTTTATTTTCATCTTTATTTAGAGACCACATCACAAGAGTAGCATGATCTTTGGAGAAAGCAAATCCTCTTGCAACCTGTTCAGCCTGTTTTGCTATAGCAAGAGTCTTCACTTTTCTCTTTCTAATCTGATAAAAAACAATTGCATATGCAATGTCCCACTCTGGCAGAATTAGTACCCCTGCTGTATGAACCATGGCCCTCCCTTCCTCTAGAGTAATTTTCTCAAATTTTTTGACCATTTCTTCCTTGGTCTCATTTTCAATTTCTATGATATCCCTAGCAGGAGACTCCTCTTTCTTCTTTTCACATATCTCCTTAAATTGATTTATTTTCATTCTCCAAAGAAATTGGGAGAATGCCCTAGTTTTAACAAACTTATCATCAGCAAGGAAAGAATCTGTGGCCTATTTTAGAATAGGGTCCATCTATTTACCCTCATTTTTTTCTACTAAAAGATCCACGGCCACCTCCTTAGGTGCCTCAGGCATTCCTTCCTACAAATCTTCATTAGAAACAAAAAATTTTCCCTCATTCCTCAATTGCACAAGTTGTTCTGCCACCCCATGTTCATCCAATTGGATAGGCGATTGAGAAGGAGAATAAGCCTCCTCTCTTGGTCTTACTTCTTCTTATTTCTACCTCTTTGGAGAAAGTCCTTGCACTGCTGGATCATCAATGGGTCTTTTCCCTCTTGAAGTAGAAGGGATATCTTCACTTCTTTTCTGTGGTGGTAGGAGAATAGTGTAACCACTCCTTTGCATTGTGTAAATTCCCCTTGGGGTCAATTTCATGTATTTAGGCTAGCTCAAAATATGCCTAGCCTTCTCAGGGTCTATCTTGCTCACAGTTGCCCTCTTTTCATTAATTAATTGCATGATGCCTTTGAAATTTTCCATAAGGGCATCCACTTTCCTTGCCCATGGTTCAAACCCCTTCAACGAGTCATAAGCTCTGTCAAAATTCTGAATGAAATCTAGAGTCTTCTTATAGATGACCCACTTTTCTTTCTTGACGTCTTGAGTTTGAAGATCAAACTCATTTTTGATTACATCCTCAGGAAAATTGAATTGATGCCCAACAAGAGCACACCTCACCTTATCTCTAAATACTCCTGAGAGAAAACCCTCATTATTTGCACATCTCACCATTTCTTTGGACATTCTGTAGGGCTAAAAGACCTTATTCAAATGCACCCATCCTCCTTTTGTAATCACATATTGATGTGTAATAGTTATATCCAGGAAAAAGGTTCCCCTTCCTTTACCAATGAGAGTGGACTCTTGCAAGTCTCCAATCTGCCTTAGAATTTCTTCATATCCCAACTTCAATGGGACTTGATAAAGTAAAATATAAGGTGCTACCTTGCAACCATACACTCTGAAAACTGTGGAAACTAGATATAAGATAATATCCCCAAAATTGTGGACAATAGTAATATCTTGGCAAAAGTCCTTTGGCCTAATTAGCCTCAACAACTTTCTTGGAATCCTTGGATTATCAAAATGTAAAAGAGTTCTAAGTCTAGAGGCAAAATCTCTGTCAAAAATAATATAGCTTGCATCAATTCTGTCCCGTGATAGAGCTATAGTCCACAACTGCACTGGAAGAATTTCTTCATTCCTTTCCTTCACAATATCTATTTTTGTACCAAAATATTTATCACCCTTGTATAGAAACATATGCATGAGCATTGAGTACCACCCAAAAGGTCTAGACACCTTCATATTTTTGATTCCCATCAGCCCCTCATGGATTAGATCAACTAGATGAGATGCAAAGTAAAAAATAAGGGCTAATTGGGGGTGTATTGACTATACCATCATGAACATATAAGGTACTGGCATATGAGTTGCCTCATCATGCCCTAGAATCAAAGTCAAAGATTTATAAACTTCCTGTGCCCTTCTATTGAATAAGTCTAATTTAAAGGGCTCCGGTGTGCTTTCACTAATAGCACACATTGATCCAATTTGATCAAAAAATTGCCTCAAAGGCCCCGTCCTTAGATAATCTTTATGTGCTTCATAGATTTCAGTAAACTCTATGAAATCTATCTTCTCTAACCCCATAGATGGGTCATTCAATGAAAATACTTCCCTAATCTCATCCTCTGTGATGTTGATTAGGTCTCTACCATTTATATCCTTGACACACTTTGTCACAGGATCATAGCACTTAGCTATCTAAATTAATAACATAGCATCCATAAAAACACTAGGGACAACCAACTTCCCAATATCAAATTGCCATATATTACTTAAGGGGGCACAAGCATTCCTTTGTGAATAAGTTGACTTGAATAGAATAAGACCGTTATGCTTGTCACCCACCTTGGCATCTCTCATCCAGTTTCCCCTATCATGGAGACCATCTACAACTGAATCTCTAGGGTTTCTTGGAACTAGTTCTTTCATTCTAGCTGCCCCATTGTCTGAATGTGGAAGCAACTACATTAAATCCTCAAAAATCCCTCTCTTGGTATACTTTGTTTGACCAAATAAATTCCTCTTGGGTGGCATCTTGAAACTAGGGCTTTCACAATAATATACGAGCACTCAAGAAAAACCCTAAAAACTTTGCAACTGGAAACACAATTTTGTTTATAACACCTTCACAGATTTGAAACAACTTTAAACTCAAAAAATAGACCTACCAGATGCCTACAAATTCTTTTCTTGAAATCACCTGAAGAGAAAAATGAGCTCACCAAAAATGCTTATGAGAGCGGTGAATAGAAATAATGATTCAATTTTGATGTATAGCACCAGCAACTACCTACAATCTGTCTGCATGTAACACATTAAATCCACCATTACTGAAATTTGGTGGCCTCAGTTATTCATAGGACGCAAAAAATGTCACTGAGCAAAAATTTGAATTTAGGCTGTTGATTTATTTCTTTTCCGATGCATTGGATGGTTGGCAAGTCAACCAACAAAAACCTTGTTTACTTTCCCTAAGTCAGTTCTCGACCAATGAGAACATTTCAAAATTTCCATGTGGGGAAACAAAATAACTTGTCTTCACTTCGCCCAGAATAGATAGGTGTCACCTCGTTGCTAAAGCACAAACCAAAACTTGTCAGAAGAACCAACTCAAGATATAATGACCACTCTAGATGCACTTTGATTGGATGATCATCGGATTTTAATAAAACCTTGGCCGCATTAAATACCTTGAAAACCTTTGATGAATTAGGAGATGCCACCTCAGAAACATCAGCAAGCCAAAAAATCCCACCTCATCTATGGTGTCAGAAACACCTGGCAATTGGAACACGTCAATAATACCCTAGGCCAATAAAAAAACCACATCATCAAAAACCTACAGCAAAGGACCCACCGAACGATCCTCCTCTTCAAACAAGGTCAACGGTTGTCGCCATACCGCTAACCTTAAAGAGTGTGCATCTTATCTCAATAGTATAATGACAACCGTGAGATCTTGTCGTACTTTAATCCTTTGAAAAAGATAGGCCCCACTGTGACACATCACTAATCTGTCACAAATCATAAACTACCACGTCGCACATAACTGACAAGTGGGACCTCCGTCATCTTCATTCAAAGTTCAAAAAATCCTGACAACTGCCACATCATTTCTTCCTGGCAACCAATAAGAAACTGACATATCAACATGACCTAGCCCTATTAGGACCCACCGCAGACTTTAATCCTTAGTGATGATCTGATGGTCATCACTATACCGCAATGCATAAAAGGCAATCATCTTGGTCTCAAGATATAGTGACAACCGTAGGATATAATCGTTCTTTAAACACCAGTATACCTTATGATTAGTCGGGCCCACTTGGACAAGTGGTGCATTGTCGCTATTTCACATTTCAAGGATTCTGACAATCGGGAGTCTTGCAGTGCAACAACAACCACACAATTTTAAAGGTCTAACACTTTTCAAAAAATTTAAACAGAGACTTAGGCATAGCGGCAAAAATTAAAAGGGGAAAATATAGCACATGCGTATTTGGAAGTTTTAGTGAGCCAAAAAGTAATGCCAAAATATAACAAGGCTCAAGAAAAGCTAGGGTTTTATCAAAAGCAAGGGGTTTTTTCAACATAAAACCTAACCATCAAATCCCTAAAATGGATTATTTTTCAAAAATATTTGCATGAAGCTGAAAATTTTTTACAGTGATAACAAACACCTTGACAAAATGGAATTGCTGAAAGGAGGAATAGGTCTATAATTGAATGTGCCAGAACATTGATGATATAGAAGAATGTTGCTCAGACATATTGGAGGGAAGCTGTCAGTACAACTGTGTATGTTCTTAATTGAGTACAACTGAAGAAGGACTCCAACCGAACACCTTATGAACTATGGTTTGGACACAAACCTACTGTAAGTTATTTCAGAATTTTTGGAAGTAAATGCTTTATTTTGAAAGATGAGAGAAATGTCAAATTTGATTCTAAAGGAGATGAAGGAATATTTTTGGGATATCCACTACAAGTAAAGCATATAAATGTTTGAATAAGGCTACAAATAAGATAGTTGAAAGTACTAATGTTCATGTTGATGAGTTTGATGATAAGTACATAGAGGAAAGTATAAAGGAACTAGAAGACTATGGTAGATTCACTTATACTGAACATCCAAATTATCTACCGACACCACAAACTGTGTCAACTGGTTAGTAGGGAAATAATGCAGGACAACAGACAACACAAATCGAGGAACAAGATGGTGCTACCGAGCAAGATAATGACCTTGAGCAGAATGAGCAAGAAAGGAGAAACCAAGTTTTGGCTAGTTTTGTTAGAAGACATCATCCTGAGACACAAATCATTGGAGACAAACATGCTAGAATGCAAACTAGAAGAAAAACAAGACAAGGTACATGTTTAATTTGTGAATTTGAACTTAAAATTGTGAAAGTTGCATTAGAGAATGAAGAATGGGTTAATGCAATGAAGGAGGAAATAGAGCAAATAGAGAAGAAAAAAACTTGGTCCTTAGTACCTCGACCAAAAGATAAAAATGTTATCGGTACTAAGTGGATATACAAGAATAAATTGAATGAAAATGGTGAAGTCACAATAAATAAAGCTAGATTAGTATGCAAGGGATATGCATAGGAAGAAGGCATTGACTATGGTGAAACATTTGCACCTATTGCTAGATTAGAAGGAGTTAGAATGCTACTTGCATATGCTGCACATAAGAAATTCAAAGTCTATCAAATGGATGTGAAGTCAGCATTTTTAAATGGTATACTTGAAGAAGAGGTCTACATTGAACAACCTGAAGGATTTTTTGATCCCAACCATAAAGACATGGTATGTAGATTACATAAAGCTTTATATGGTTTGAAGCAAGCACCAAGAGCATGGTATGAAAGACTGCATACTTACTTGTTAAGAATTGGATTTGTTAGTGTTGGCATTAAACAGAATTGCCACTAGTGACAACACTTATTTGCATTCTGGGTGCAAACCGAGCAGACAGTGCAAACCGAGCAGACAGTGCAAACCGAGCAGACAGTGAAAACCGAGCAAGTTAGTACAAACCGAACAGGACAGTGTAAACCGAGTAACATCATGTCTACCGAGTCACCAGTATTTACCGAGTTCAAAACCTACCGAGTGATCAGTATGAACCGTGCCTTCACTTCTACCGAGTGCATGATGATGCCGAGTAATGTAGTGGAGCCGAGTATCAGAAAGTCACCGAGTTAGTTTGCAGGAACCGTGTAACCATACTTGGGCTGACTTAGTAGCACTTATGTTTATTTGTCAAGCCGACTTTGTAATTGTAATTGAAATTAATTGTTTAAGACTTGTATATAAACAATGTTGTAAAAATGTCAAAAAATGTAAGTAAGAAGCATATATGTGAAAAAGAAAGAAAGGTAGAGATAAGCGAATTACAAAGGGCTTCAGCAGTATAAGGAACAGCAAAGACAAATTCATCATAGAAGGTGATCAGTACATCAGCGAATCTCAATCAGCAATCCAGTTGCAAAGCCAGAGATCTACTGTTTCATCCTAACAGGTGAATCAGTACTAAATCCTTTAACCGGGTAGACTTAACAGTCTTTTGTAAAATCTCTTTACCGAGTGCATACTTCATTGTATGTTTTGTAAATCCTTTAACAGGGTGGATTTAGCAATCCTTATTGCTCCTAATAGGGCAGATCATCAGAAGTGATCAAATTGTAAGCCTTAACCGGCCAACTTTATTCTGCAGTATTAAAGCTTTGTGGGTTTCATCCCCACCCCAGTTTTACTTTCTTTTTGGAAGGTTTCTGGGTAACCAAATCTATGTGTCATTATTGTGAATGCTCTTAAGTTTCATATGCAAAGGTTAAAGTAAAGTACATGTTAAATTAAAAGAAAATTTGGAGTTACTAATTCACCCCTCCCCTCTCAGTAACTCGGTTAATTCCTACATATTTCCAACAATTGGTATCAGAGCAGCATTGGTTCTCAAGACAAAGCTTAACTAGCTTGAGCAAAGATCTAGGACAATGGAGGTATTCAAACTGAACAAGGTGATTGAAAATGAAAAGCTAGATCTGGAAATGGCCATAGCTAAACTCAAGGAAGCAAAAGAACATCTTTCCCAATCCCTAAGAAGAAGGAAGGAACTTGCAAATCAGATGAATGATCAGAATTACATTGAAGAAAAGATTGAAGATCTTTTTCCCTCAAATAACTCAGATGAAGCAAACAATGCTGTCAAAGAACTCCTAGAAAAGAATGGGTCTCTGCAGGAAGAAGTGAGAAAATTAAAAAAAGAACAAGAGCTACACTCTACAAGATTCTGTGAGATCTTGGAACAAAGAAACAAATTGAAAGATGAATTAGATGGAAGGAACATTGAAGTCCAAAATAAAACCCTTCAGCTAGAAAACCTAATTGATCAGATCTCTCATACAAATGAGGAAATTCTGAATCTAAGATCAGAAATAGAAAGCACAAGAGAAGAACTAAGATCTGAAAAGGAAATCAATCTAAGATTGGTGGATGACCTAAACGCTGAAAAACAAATCAATGAAGGAATGCTGAAAAGTCAAGAAGACTTGAATCAGCTGTATGAGCGAAATCTTCATAGGCAAAAAGGAAAAGCAGGACTTGGATACAAAGGAGAAGGCGAATCTTCTAAGCAAGGTACTCAAAGAAATCAAAAACCTACTTGTAATCATTGTGGTAAAATAGGACATACTTCAAATAAATGTTGGAACAATGAAAAAGCAGAATTCAATGGAAAATGTTACAGCTGCAATCAACCTGGTCACAAAGCAAATGAATGCAGGGAAAAACCAAGATTCAGAGGTAATTGTCACAAGTGCAACAAACAAGGTCACAAGGCATCTGAGTGCAGATCCAAGACATTTAATCTAGCAGAACAAATTATGAAAGCAATGTTTGGATGGGACTACAACACCTGGTGTAGATGTCATTACTGTGGAGAATATGGACACATTGGCATGAATTGCATAAAACATCATCTAAGGAAAAGAGATACTACCGTAAGATGCTTCAAATGCACTAAACTAGGTCACATAGCTAGAAACTGCATGAATGCTAGTGAAGTTGAAGATGGAAAGAAGAATGAAGCAACTAAGGTCAAGAAACAGGTGAGACAAAAATGGATTCCTAAATCTACCGAGCAATCCAGTCCAACTAATGGAATGGATGGCTCTACCGACTCAAACTAAATTTCCAAGAAAGCATTGGAACTGTATTCTCATAGACCAATCTCAAGTAGTTCCAGAACCGAATTAATAGAAAGATCTAAATCAGCATACAAGATGCAGTAAGATCACAGGGAGGTTGGTATCAGTCTTCACCGAGCAAGGTCGGTACCCATCTTTACCTAGCGAGGTCGGAGCAATATGAATTCTCAAGTTCACCGAGTTGCGAAGTCTTTACCAAGAAATTAATTCTTAGTGGGTGACAGTCTGTCAGAATTCATACCCTAATTTTTACTGAGCATTAATGACAGAGTTATAAACAAAAAGCAAGTAATCAAACTCATTCTTCACCGCGAACCTTTAGCACTTTGAGAGCAGAAAATTTCAAGAGCAACCCAGCGATTCAACACTTTTGCGAAAGGAATTTTCTGAGAGCTACCATGGCATCATCTAGCACTTCAATGAAGAAAGGATCTGATATGTTAGTCCAAGGGGAATGGAAAGCACCAGATTTCAAAATCGTGCCCACAATTGCAGCAGCCCTAGATCCGAACGGAGCTCAATCTCAGATTCCTCCTAAGGTACTACTTATTAACGATATCCGCAATCATTTCAACTGTTCAATTCATGAAATGGGGAACCTAGAATTAGATAATGTGTGTGAAGAACTATGTGTGGATGGTATTCTGAAACCCGAGCACAAACATCTGGAAGATAAAGGTTTAGTTCACATTGCACATCTACCTCGAAACTTTCGAGATAAATGGGTTAGATACATTCTCAGCCATGTACATGATGGCAAGATTTGGCTTGAGAAACCCATAGAGATCACAAAGAAGATGATTCATCAAATCACCGGTCTTCCCATGTTGAACAAAGAAAAAACTACCAAAACCCTAGGTCGGACGGAACTAGAGAAGAAAACCCTAGCCGAGTGGGACGGTAGAGGCATGAAAGTTAGCAGCATTACCGATGTTGAACTGAAGTTTGGTACACACATCATTGTCCATAAGATTTATAGTTCTAGTCGACAGAATAGTGTCTCCTGTGAAGCTATTGACCTAGCATACAAAGTGGTCAAGAATAACTTAACATTTGACCTAGCATACTTATTGTTAAAGAAGTTTAACAAAAACATGGAAAGCATTCAAACTTCCAAAAACAATCCATGTAAGTTTGGATCCTTATTGGTCTGTTTATTCTTCTATGTTCAGAAATTCTTCCCTTCTAAAGGAAAAGTTGTATGGAGAAAAGATGTGCCAGCACTTTATGAAATAAATGAATACATCTCAGAAATGGGTGAAAATTTTGAAAGCATCATGGATAATTATTTTGAGTCTTTCAAAGAGAAAATGAATGACAGATTCCGGATTCCACAGAAGTTGGTGGAAGATTACAAAGATGACATTTGTTTTATGGTGGATTGTGATAATGTATATATTCAAGCAGCTAAACCGAGGACTGTATATGTAAAACCTCTTCCTTATGAGGTAAATATTGATGAAACCAAGAATATCATTGAAGCTCTTCTTAATCAGCCTATCAATCCCAAAGCTCCATATTTTGGAACATATGATGAAGCTAAGGTAAGAATTGAACTAAGCATAAAGCTTCCACAGGTGGTAAACAAAGGAATGAAGAGGATAGCCAAAATGCAAATGATAACCGAGGACAAAGAAGAAAAATATGAAGAAGAAGAGGAAAAGGATGAGAAAACAGAGGAACCAGAACCTGCAAATAAGAAAGGAAAGGTATTCATCACTAAGGCACCTAAGCCTCCCACTACTGTATTTACAAGGAGAAATGCAAAAGGCAAGGCAGACAAGGCAGATAAAGACATAGCATTCAAAAGGCCTCCTCTAAACTTTCAAGAAAAGATCAAACTCTTTAGAGATGGATCAGGATCTGGAGTAAGTAACATAAAATCCTTTAGATATGAAACCAGATTGGAAACAGAACATAAGGAAATAGAAGATGCTGTTATTGAAAAGATGGGACAGTGGAAATACTCTCCTGAAGAAATAGCCCCACAAGTTCCAGCAGTTCTATTAAATCCAATAAAAATGAGATGGAGCAATGCAAAACAAACTGTGATAGATATATTTGATCAAACCCTAAGACAGTTAATGCCGAGCTTGAAAAATGATGAAGTAAAGAAGGCATTAAAAGAAAATGAAAGTAAGATGACATTAAAGTTCAATACTTGTTTGATTTTGATCAACAATATTGAATCGGTTGTGAAGGCTGCAAATGCTACATGGAAGAACATATACCACCTTCACCAACTGAGTATTGAAACAGTCATAATAAAAGATATTGAAGATGATAGTGATGAACAAGAAGAAGACACTGAGGTAGATGATACGGTGAGGATAGCAGCAGAAGTCATTGCATCCCTTCCTACCTCTCCAGTAAAAGTTTCTACATCCAGCCCGGAGACACCTTCAAGCATGGTTGTGACAACTTCAACATTTGTCCAATCATCTATAGCAACAACAGAAGCAACTATCATTTCTTCTACCGAGTTGCAGTCTCCCGCATCATCAAGTTTTCCAGCAGTAAGTTTTCCAATTTTTGAATCTTCAAGTGTAAATATTTTAAGTTCTCCAGTAGAAAGTATACCAGTCTCTATAGCTAGCCCTACTTTATCTACTGTCACTACTACCAAGGCATTAAGTACAGATAAGCCTAAGGCTCTACCGAGTATAAAATTTTTGGGTAAGAATGTAGTAGAGGATATAGACTTAGATGAAGAGATAGAGATTCCTACATTGGATTTTGCAAATCTATCAGCGAACCAAATGCAAAATATAGGTGAGATCCTCCAAAGGAAAGAAAAACAAAAGAAGCTTAAAGAGGAGAGAGACAAGGAATATCAAATCATCAAGGATGCTAAGGACATTTTGTTTGATGCATTAGGTATTAAAGTAGACTCCTCCCAACATATTTTGCTACAATTAGCAGAAGCAGTTAATAAATACAATGAGGATTCATCTGGGATAGAAAAGTTAGTTGAAAGAGCCGAGAAGAGATTCAACAATAAAGTGCTTGAGCACATTGCTCAGCACATAGCTATTAACCAAGTAGAATTGTCTTCAGTTTTGTCAAACACTGAATCTATCTATTCGAATGCTACCTCTCTTTTGGCCAGATTGTGCAATATTGCCGAGTTCACAAAGGATGTTAAGGATAAAATGAATAAAATGGATGAGGCTATGAAGATTAGCATACAGAAGCTGCAACTTGAACCAAGTTCAAGCTCTGCTCATCACATGAAAATCTCACACCTATCAAACATGCAGTCTGATCTACTGAAAGAAGACACAAGGATCCGGTCCACACTGCTAGACATCCAACACATGATCCTTCCCATCATGAATACAATGTATAAGCACATTGAACATTCCAAAACATTTATTCATGACAATCAGTTCTCTATAGCAGATCACATGATTGAACTCTCTGCAGAAGTCCAAATTGCAATCCAAACATGTAAGATTCTGTAAGAAAGTTGGGACAGAACCCTGTCACTAATAATGAAGGTACATTCTGATTTTCTATCAAATTTTGGATTCTCTCTGTAAATAACTTGTATATACACCTTTGGCATTATCATCAAAAAGGGGGAGATATGTATAGAGGGAGATATATGTATAGAAGAAGATTTTTATAGAAACAGTTAGCACATTGAAAGGGGGAGACAATGTATAAAGCTCTATAACAAAGACAAATTTTGAAAAATCAAAATAAAACTCAGCATGATTCATGTATATAAGTTTTGGCCAATAAGTGTTTTTGTCACTAATGCCAAAGGGGGAGATTGTTGGCATTAAACAGAATTGCCACTAGTGACAACACTTATTTGCATTCTGGGTGCAAACCGAGCAGACAGTGCAAACCGAGCAAGCTAGTACAAACCGAATAGGACAGTGTAAACCGAGTAACATCATGTCTATCGAGTCACCAGTATTTACCGAGTTCAAAACCTACCGAGTGATCAGTATGAACCGTGCCTTCACTTCTACTGAGTGCATGATGATGCCGAGTAATGCAGTGGACGCCGAGTATCAGAAAGTCATCGAGTTAGTTTGCAGGAACCGTGTAACCATACTTGGGCCGACTTAGTAGCACTTATGTTTATTTGTCAAGCCGACTTTGTAATTGTAATTGAAATTAATTGTTTAAGACTTGTATATAAACAATGTTGTAAAAATGTCAAAAAATGTAAGTAAGAAGCATCTATGTGAAAAAGAAAGAAAGGCAGAGATAAGCGAATTACAAAGGGCTTCAGTAGTATAAGGAACAGCAAAGACAAATTCATCACAGAAGGTGATCAGTACATCAGCGAATCTCAATCAGCAATCCAGTTGCAAAGCCAGAGATCTACTGTTTCATCCTAACAGGTGAATCAGTACTAAATCCTTTAACCGGGTAGACTTAACAGTCTTTTGTAAAATCTCTTTACCGAGTGCATACTTCATTGTATGTTTTGTAAATCCTTTAACAGGGTGGATTTAGCAATCCTTATTGCTCCTAACAGGGCAGATCATTAGAAGTGATCAAATTGTAAGCCTTAACCGGCCAACTTTATTCTACAGTATTAAAGCTTTGTGGGTTTCATCCCCACCCAAGTTTTACTTTCTTTTTGGAAGGTTTCTGGGTAACCAAATCTATGTGTCATTATTGTGAATTCTCTTAAGTTTCATATGCAAAGGTTAAAGTAAATTACATGTTAAATTAAAAGAAAATTTGGAGTTACTGATTCACCCCTCCCCTCTCAGTAACTCGGTTAATTCCTAAATATTTCCAACAGTTAGAACAAGTGAAAACAATAATTTGTATGTGAAAGGTGATACTGATGATACTATTATCATTGCTGAAATATTTGTTGATGATATTATCTTTGGAGGCTCAGATCTTGTCTACAAGGCATTTGCTGATGAAATGCAAAAGGAATTTGAAATGTCTATGTTTGGAGAGATTAAGTTCTTTCTTGGACTACAAGTGATTCAACAAAGTGATGGGATATTCATCACACAATCTAAATACATAAAGGAAGTAATGAAGACATTTGGCATGGAAGATGATAAATCTGTAGGAACACCGATGGCTACTGGATACAAATTGACAAAGGAGGATGAAACTACAGAGGTAAATAGACACTCTACCGATCCATGATTGGTAAGTTAATGTATGAAGTTCATAGTAGACCAGATATAGCACATGCTGTGGGAATTGTTGCAATATTTTCTGCTAATCCTAGAGGTAACAAGACAAAATAACCCGACCAAAATAACCCTGGACACAATAACCCCACCATAATAACCCAAGGACACAATAACCTAGGGACACAATAACCCATGGTCAAAATAACCCAAGGTCAAAATAACCCATGGACAAAATAACCCATGGTCATTTTAGATCAAGTTAGTATGCTAAAAAAGTGATTATGAGGCACCATAGAGGATCAAAAAACTTATTGCATTAGCTTTTGTGACTCATATATATGTAGTCAATGAATTCAAAATACTTCTATAATTTCCTTATTATATAGAACATGAGGAGACTTTGCAACCCATAATTGATTATTTTGAAGACACATGGATTGGAAGACTAACTAGAAGAGGCAACAGACGGTCACCCAAGTTTCTAATCACAATGTGGAACTACTATTCAGCTATTCAAGATGATCTTCCCAAAAACAATAATTCTATTGAGGGATGACATAGAGGATGTAGTGAATTGCTTCAATCATCGCATAGCTCAATTTAGAAATTCATCAAAGCAGTGAAAAAAGAATAAGGTCTCATAGAGAATAAAATAGAGAAATATATGGCTGGACACACTACACAACCAAGTAGGAAAAAAATGCCATGAACTCAAAGAAAGACTAAAAATACTAGTTGATGGTTATGACAATAATAATATTTTATATTATATAAGAGGCATTGCTCATAATTTGACACTTTAATTGAAAATTTGAATTTTTTTTTTTTAGAAATATACTTGTAATTTATAATTTTTATTTTCCTTTCTCTATAATCTTATGGGGTTATTTTGTCCATGGGTTATTTTGACTGTGGGTTATTTTGGATTGGGTTATTATGACCCTGGGTTATTTTTTCCTTGGGTTATTGTGGTCGGGTTATTCTGTCAAGGGTTATTTTGGCCAGGTTATTATGTCCTATAATCCTAGAGGTAACCAAACAAAATAACCCAGCCAAAATAACCCTGGACACAATAACCCCACCATAATAACCCATGGTCAAAATAACCCATGGTCATTTTAGATCAAGTTAGTATGCTAAAAAAGTGATTATGAGGCACCATAGAGGATCAAAAAACTTATTGCATTAGCTTTTGTGCCTCATATATATGTAGTCAATGAATTCAAAATACTTCTACAATTTCCTTATTATATAGAACATGAGGAGACTTTGCAACCCATAATTGATTATTTTGAAGACACGTGGATTGGAAGACTAATTAGAAGAGGCAATAGACGGTCACCCAAGTTTCTAATCACAATGTGGAACTACTATTCAGCTATTCAAGATGATCTTCCCAAAAACAATAATTCTATTGAGGGATGACATAGAGGATGTAGTGAATTGCTTCAATCATCACATAGCTCAATCTAGAAATTCATCAAAGTAGTGAAAAAAGAATAGGGTCTCCTAGAGAATAAAATAGAGCAATATATGGCTGGACACACTACACAACCAAGTAGGAAAAAAATACCATGAACTCAAAGAAAGACTAAAAATACTAGTTGATGGTTATGACAATAATAATATTTTATATTATATAAGAGGCATTGCTCATAATTTGACACTTTAATTGAAAATTTGAATAATTTTTTTTTTAGAAATATACTTGTAATTTATGATTTTTATTTTCCTTTCTCTATAATTTTATGGGGTTATTTTGTCCATGGGTTATTTTGACTGCAGGTTATTTTGGATTGGGTTATTATGACCCTGGGTTATTTTGTCCTTGGGTTATTGTGGTCAGGTTATTCTGTCAAGGGTTATTTTGGCCAGGTTATTATGTCTTGTAATCAATCCTAGAGAATCACACATGATAGCTACAAAAAAGGATCTTAAGATACTTGAAGAAAATAGAGAATTTTGGATTATGGTATCTGAAGGAAGGGAAGTTTGAACTAAAAGTTTACACTGATGCTGATTGGGTTGGAAATGTGGATGATAGAAAAAGCACCACTAGAGGAGCATTTTTCTTTGGTGAAAGACTTGTAACATGGACAAGTAAAAAGAAAGCTTGTATTTCTCAGTCTACAGCTGAAGCAGAATATGTTACTGCTGCTACTAACTATTCAAACATTGCATATATCAAACAAGTGTTGGATGGAATGAATGAGGTAATCACTGACCCGGTGATTATATATTGTGACAACACTAGTGCTATTAATATTTCAAAAAATCCTATGATGCACTCTAAGACAAAGCATATATCTATTAAGTATCATTACTTAAGAGAACAAGTGCATGAGAAGCAAGTGAATTTAGAATTTGTCACATCTAAAGAACAACTTGCAAATATTTTACAAAACCCCTATCGAAGGACACATTTGAATACTTGAGGACTAGACTTGGGGTCCATCCCTTGTCTATCGGTCACTAAGGTGATTTGGCTGTTGCATCAGCCTATTTTTTTTAAGAAGATCATTCATGTTGATGTAGCATAGTTCACACTTTGAATAATGTTCAAGGTTGTGATTAAGTTTGAGAACTTGAATCGATTGGAATATCAGTATTCAAAGATACAGAGGAAGACATAATTGTTTGTTTATTTATTTCTTTGGCATTGTTGTCAAAGGGAGAGATAAACAATATGAAAAGAAATTAAAAGGGGAGAGATAAAGAAGATATGAAAAGGAACAAGCACCGATGAGAATTATCTAAGGGAGAGACAATCTGAATGAGACAGAGTATTGAAGATCAGTTACAGAGAACAGAAGCAGGAACAGGAGAACTGAAAAGATCACAACTGTAGAATGGTAAAGCTATATTATTTAATGTTGTTTAGTAATGTAGTGATTAAACATATTAAGTCTATTCAACTTACACCATTTTGTTCACAAAGTTGTAGAATATATGTTTGGTATGTGTATGGTACATTTCATATTACTTGAGTTGCCATCAATGCCAAAGGGAGAGATCGTTGGACTACAACTGATTTGGAATTCGATTGAAGAATCTGTGATTAAAGATCATTGAGGAGTTTCTGATTAGATATGTAATATGATTAAATTAGTATTATGTTTTCATTGATGTCAACTAGTTTTGACAGCAATTATCTTGTAAGTTACTATACCGACACATCTGAGGAAAGATGAAAAAGAGATGAACAACAGAGAAATCTACATGAGGAAAGATGTACATGATAGATGAGGATAAGGAACACATTGAGTAACTTGTTGATGAGTCTATGACTTGATGATATTGAATTTATTATGTTGCATTCATCTATGATGAAGTATAGAGCTAAAAGACACAAAGCAGTGTTGTCTGTAAATGAAGCATTTCTAGTATACACTGATGGAGTGTAGTGTATACCGATCATAGTATTAACTGAGCAGTGTTCACCAATGCATTTCTTTGTTAACCAAGCAGAACAGAATGAATCAAATGATTAGTTTAGCTGATAAGATTGATGAGCTGGCAAGAGTATAACATCGAGGTAATAGATAATGTTTGTTACACAGATCGATGGCTGACAAAATTCGGGGAAGATCTAATAGAGAAGATTGAAATGTGTTATTGACACAAGTACCAAGAAATTTTGAAGTGGAAAAATCTATGAATGAGGTTAAGCGGCAAAATCTGATGGTGGAGAAGAAAATGATTTACTTGTCTATATAAGAGAACATATTTTCTTTATGAAAGATGCCAAAAGAAGAAGAAGCTGCAGGAATATCGCATGAACAAGGTTTTCATGTATTCTGATCATACTGGTTAGTAAGAACCAAGCTGCAGAACAATTATCAAGTTATAGAGAGAAGTTACCAATGGACAGTAAGTTAATACAGTATTGAATCTGAAGTGAAATATTGATCGGAAGGATTTGTATGGACTAAATATTGATTTGTAATCTGTAATTGAAGTTGTATTAAGGTAGGTCATTTACTGTTACATATTTAACCATTGTATACAGTCAAAATCTCTTAACTGAGTGGACTCTAAAAGTCTTATGATGTATCATTCATAGAATGAACATTGTTATCCTATCAACCCCATAGTGAATGTTGGTTGGATGATAACTTCTAGTCTAAAATCCTCTAACAAGGTCACACCTGACAGTGTGTTTGTAGCCTTTAATAGGGTTGGGTCTTAACTAACCTCACTTCAGAAGAGTGAACAATTTTGGGTTGTCAGTCCTAGGTGGTTTTTCCCTTTACAAGGTTTCCACATTAAATCTCTCGTGTTATGTGTTGATTGTGATATTTGTTTGTTATCATTCTTTACATGTTACATGTTAGATTTGATCGGTAAACTATTTTAGTATTAGATTGGTAATTGGTAAAAGCATAGATAGTGAAAGTATTTAGTGTTTATCGATGAGTAGAAAATGAAGAAGTTGTTTGGATTATACATTTTGTTTTGGGACACTGGATAACTGATTCACCCCCCTCTTAGTTATTCTAACACGAACCAGTGGTTGAATATCACAGAAGTGCGGACCGGTGAGCAATAAAATCTTCATTTTCTACTATTTCATTTATCTTTGGAGTCTTCTATTGCATGGTTTGGTCTGTTAATGAGTTAGCAGGTTTTACTTGTTCCATTTCAAACCATTTTTTAATGAACTCTACTTTTCTTTGAAAATCTGTATGCCTGGTGTTAATTCTTGTGTTTATCCAGTTGTAACAATCTTAATTTTTTGCTAATATATGGAGATCCCGTGAAATCTAAGGGCCCAATTCATCCAACAACTTGATCCCATACAATTTTTGTCCGCTGCTGCAGTCGATTTTCATCTTGTCTGGTTAAATACATACAAAATATTCAACCTAGGGCATCATTGTTGAAGAAGAAAACTAACCTTCCCAACTCTGAGCTTTTGAAATCTTATAAATAATTTCTTTAACTCACCTTTCACATAGTGGCATTGAATCCCAATGGTGAAAATGTGAGTTAAGGCCACATCTTCCAACCTGGCCTCAATTCTTGTGGTCCTACGACCTATAGGAACAAAACTTCCTCTAACTCGAGCGAATGGAAACCAAATCACCTCAAATAAAATTTAAACAAAATCTAACTCATTAACCAAGATTATTCAATCACTAGTTCAAGTGTTGGAATCTGTACAAGTTCGTGTAACACACCGAATGCTCAGAAAAATGGTTTATTTTCATTTAGATTTTCCTCAAACTGTAACTCCTGATCAATCTACCTGATTGAACCAAGTTCTTCAAATCTAAAAAAAACCTCCCCCCAACCAATTCAACCAACTATAAGGTGGTTGTAACTATTTGGGAGCAGATTCCAACAAAAGGAGCAACATTTGAAAAGTTGTTATCGACAACATTGTGTTGCACAAAGACAAAAAAGTTTCTATCAACAACATTGTCAACAAATGAAAACCTTTGGAAAAACTAACAACAATAAACATTCAAGCATCCCACCAATGTGGCAAAAAGCCACAAAACAACTACAAAAAGCATAAAATGGTCAAAATGACCCTAAAACACTTCTTCAACCTAAACACCAAAACTAAGGACATCCCAAAGAATTAAGAGAACCTTGGTTTATAGACATACCAAAGGATCCTTATTCACACAAGAAGGACTAAAACCAGACCATAGGATAGTCTAGGAATTTAGAAGACATCCTTTATTACAAATCAAAAAAAATTATAGAACTCAAGTCCCAAAGAAAAACTAAATGGCCTAGGTGCCCTGAACCAATACACCCCCATCCCACCATCCACACCCATCCACTCATGTCAAGATCTTGTCCAAAATCATGTTGAAATATCCATTGACCTAAATCAAGATCCTTCCCTCTTACTTCCTTCATTACATAATCACTTTTGGAGTATATTCTAAAGTCCTTGAATCCAAGCAAATGTAAGTCAATAACACCAAATATATCACTTAGAAGTCTTGTGAAGAATATTGGTGAGTTTAAGCCTTTTGAAGAACTTTAGAAATATTGAATACATCATTTATTTCCAACTATTTGACAAAGAAATGATGTATTCAATATTTCTAAAGTTCTTCAAAAGGGTGCTTAAACTCACCAAGACTCTTCACAAGACTTCTAATGTTTGTAAGCTATACTTGAAAAAAATTGCAAGTTTGTTGTAATATCTTGGTAGTGATGTTGTAGTTACTATTTTCCCTTGTTAACACCAAATTACAAACTTGGAATGAAGGTTTCATATTCAACAACATTAGTACTGCAATAGAAATGTAATTTAAAAGTTGGAAGACAGTTACTGTTCCTTGCCTCCTTTCACCTTTCGTACATAAACACTTATAGGCATAGGTAATACATAGCAAGGCTTCTCCCATGAGTCATATTACAAATAGAAAGTGGGAGAGCCTAGGAAATCATTGGTTCTTCAAGACAGATTATTTGCACGCCAAGCACTGTACAGGAACAATCAATAAAAGGACTGAAATTCTTTGATTTTAAGACTTCAAAACAATATAATTAGTACACGAAATGATCAAAACTTATAATACCAATCAATGAATGATTTTCCTATCAACGTTGCATTGAATAGAGAGCTTAATAATATAAACACCAGACTGTGTCTTCACGAGAAGAGAAGTGACTGTTTATAAAGAATTAAAAGTTTATTGCTTGGTAGTTCATTACATTATCTTCTCTGATGATACACACCTCCCCACAAGTTCTAAGACTCCTCTCCCATTAAAATCATGTACAAAACTGACCAAAATCCCCTTACAAACTGATTTTCAACTTCTTCTTAACTTACACAGCCAGTTATATGACTGTTACAGTTAGTTATTCATTTGCATTATTGTTTAGTTGACAACTAGTTGTCAACTTCGAACAATTTAATCTTTCTTGCATGATCTTTAACCTTTCAAAAGGTTTTAGGTTCCTATCCTAATCCCCTGAACTCCCTAAACCTCTACTAAACTGTCATTTAGCCCTTTAGGCCATAATTGCATAAAAATGCAATTTTACATCTTTTTGGCATCTTTGTACTTTGAAGTGCAATTACATGATAATAATGGCATCAATGGCCATATAAAAAACTTAGATATACCTATAGTTCCTTGACCCTTACATAAATCCTTGGATCACTCAAGTGACCCCAAGGTTACAACTAGCCCATCCAATGCCATTTAATGGCTTACAATGCATTATTTGTGATCCCAAACCCAAATTACAACCCCAAGACTGGTTCTATCACCTTCCCCTACATCCATATAGACATTTTCAACCATCAAATACCCCCTCTCTTCATCAGTTATCTCTCCACCACCATTGGTGTTTAGCAAGTGCACCCTTCACTAGGACTTCACCAAGCTTGCTACTGCTCCCTCATCATCTAGTGCCCTTCCCTGCATCCAAAACCATATAAAATACAAGGAATACACTAAAGAATCTCCCACCAAACTATAGTGGTCATAGGGGTGGGAGTTCCTTTACATGATAGAGGGTTACAACCCAGCTTAATCTGCTGACTGTACCCTCAAACAAAAAAACCAGTCACTGTCACCACACTAGTCAATTCCTTGGTGTCATCAGTGACAAAAAAATGAAATGATAAAATAAACAAGTAAAACTAATGCAAAGAAAAATTTCTACATCCAAGCCAAGAAAAGATAACACTCCAATCAAACACAACAATTTGTTATTGTATGACTATACCCGTAGGCCAGTGGATTACAAAGTTTGCAGAGAAATTTGATTTTTATTATAAAAAAAAGACTTATTACATTGTCAATGGTTTCGATCAAACCATTCTTTGCTCCCTTCTCACATGGAACCCCATCCAAAATAGACACTAACTCTGCAAATACCCAATGGCAACTAGCCAACTATTTCTAACTATCATTTTAACAGTCTAAAACTGACTGTCACTAACAAAACATAAGATTGTTGTCAAGTTGACAACAAAAGTTGTCAACTCGACAACACAATACCTATTGCCCATTCTAAAGACTTATACAAGGTTTAAAGACAACCTTTGAAAACCAACTAACCTATAACCACCTTCATGAGCCTCTTAGGCTTATATTGCCAAAATAGGCAATTTACAAGTTTTTGCACTTTTAGTGCTTTTAACAATATTTAAAGGCTCTAAAGGCCTGGTTACATATTTATAGACCCTTATAGGTCATTTACACCATCCCCTAACCTAGGATCAATCCATAGCCATTCCTAGTGACCCCTAGGTACCCTTTAGGCTTATTATAAAATATATATAATTCCTATTATCATATATTATTGACCTTATAAGTTTTTGACATCATTGCATGACCATTATTGGACTATTATATCATCAAATGATCCTTGAGTGCCATGTTGTCTTCATCTCTACCCAAGGATCTATCAGTGACCCTAGTGCACTCCTTAGGTCATGTCCTTGACCTTGGTGCTCTTGCACCATGAGTGGAAGGAGAGAAGTAGGGTGGGATGTGTAAGAGACCAAATTTGAAATGTACAAGGTATTGGATTTAATTATTTAAATATATTTATATATTAATTAGTATATATATTTAATATTGATTTATTGATTTCAATTCTAATGATTACAACATATGTGATTTATAATTACCAATGTTTTTCTTATGATGCTCAATTAATTGTTGCTAATACATGTATATATTTTATTTGATTTTCACCCTTTCTACAAACAAGCAATTGACTACAAACATCGTCACTCCTTCTGTTGATGATCTTGCATTCCATATATGAGGTAGAGGTAATTTGTTCATATTACATATGCAAGAAATTTAACCCCTTTGGTGAGGATCCTTCACAGTGACATGGATCAGCAGGTTTAAGTCAATAAATAGACATAATTTTCTTATATTCTTCTTGTTTATCACTAAGCACATATGTTATAAATAGACATATTATATAATCATATAATGTGTCAAATAATCGACGCAAAAATTTTGACATGTTCTATTCTTCTTGTTTATCCTTTTATATGATTCCTATTTTTGTGGCTTTCCTTCACTTTCAACTTACATTTTATATCTCCCACATATGTGTCACAACTCTATTCAAGACTTGATTATTCAATGTATATTATTTAATTAAATTATCAAAATTTTATTTGAAGCGGGGACATGATAATATATCATTTGATGGATTGCAGGACCCACCAAATAGGTACTTGTTAGATCTATCTTCATCAAATGAGGGAAATGTGAGAATGGTAGATGAAAGTTCTACAAGTAGTACAGCTAAAATAGGGAGATCAAGTAGAGGTCAAAAGATTAGAAAAAAATTCAACAAACGCGTGCAATTTTTCCTTGCTAAAGTGGGGTCATGTTCTTATGATGATGAGACCAAAGGTGACATCAAAGTGCCCTTTTAGTATACACATCTTGAGAAAGAATGGGTACCCAACGAGCTACCTCCAATTAACACTAATTTTTGTGTTAACAAGAGGATATATCACATAGCTCCATCCTCATTACATGGTTTGGGCCTATTTTCCATGGATGGGATAAAGGTATGTTACAAAAAAGTTGTTGAATTGATGGAGTGTGTCAGACCTTGTTACAATTACAATGAATGGATGTGGATTCTTCAATATAAAAAAAGTATGTGTAGGTATGCACTATTAGAAAATTATATACAATGGAAAGAAAATGATCAAAGTAAAAGATTTTCTATGTACATTGATGGGAGACCAAAAGCAACAAGGAATCTTGCAGGTTTTATAAATAGTACGTGACCTTCCTCAACTAATAAGCAACCCAATTGCATATTTTAGGCACGTGAGGGGAATCATGTTTTTGTATGTGTGATAAAATCAATAAGTGTAGGGGAAGAACTACTAATAGATTACCATTTAAATCGCATAGATACAAAAAAATTTACTATCATGAGGGTGGTAAGTACTATATACCATTTAAACTAGCCTCAAGTTTATGACTTCCATATACCATTTTATTAATATTTTTTTTGCTAAGTCTATTGCTTTCGGTTCGCTGAAGTTTTTCTATTTAATCTTTGTCATAGAATGACATGGATCCCCACATGATAGAGGCCACAAGGATTCTCCTCCCACCCATTCTTTAGCAATGGTAAACCTTACTAAAATTGTACAAATTAGATAGTTGAAAAATGTTATATTATTATGTTATTTTATTTAGGGTTGTGGAGTTATTCTTATAGTTTTATTGATATTCCTATCATAATTTGATGTTCAGGATAGGAGAAAAGCCCCTACAAAAATAGAGGCAATAGTTGTAGATACAAATGAGGATATCCTAGAAATCCCTAATATAATAAATACGGTGAAGAAAAAACTAAAAAGAGTCAATGCAAAAATTATTAGCATTTTGGAAGATGAAAATCCAATCGAGGAGATTCTGAAGAGGATAGATGAATTGATGGTGCAAGAACATCATTTTAAAGTAAGCAGTAATGAATCTTTAGTTATAACAAAAGTTCAATAAAGGTTTATATTTTCTACTCTTTTATGTCGTGAACTAAAATATGTATGTGTTCTTGTTACAGGATTTTTTTCTTTCTCAAGTACATGGTCATGGACATCACAGTGAGGCCAATACTAGCCAAGCTCCGACCACCTCGGGTAAAATAATCCTTAGGTTGACAAGTTACAAGGAATTGTTTCTTTGGAACATTCAAAAACTTCTTAAGTTAACTCTTACTTTTATTATTTTAGAATATCTTTGCTAACAATGTATTTTTCAGGTGATCGAGTGCTGGAGACTCCTCCTAAGAGGTCGATCGACGTCCATCTGAGATTGCCGAGTGCAATGTTAGAAACAAGAGGCATGAAAAAAATGACGCCTTCATGGTCTATGCCTTCTAAATCCTTATTTTTCTATATTTAGTTTTGTGTTAATTATGATTTGATAATTTATACTTTAATCTTGGGTGCATCTCATAGTGGATTAATTTTGTGGAGTAGGAGATACACTGGTGCCATCTGCTACACTAGATATAGATCAGAGTACCTGTATTGGTGATAATTCAGTATCATTTTTTGGATCTACCCATGTTTCTAGCACGAGAGTTATGCAGACGTCATTGTTGGTTGACGATAAAGAATTGATGCCTTTAAAATGTCCTAAGCTTGCAGGTACTTTAAAATTATTATTATTTATATTATAATATGCATTTACCTATTCATAACAAGTTTTGGATTAATGATCCCATGACATTTTGCAGGAAACTATTCTTTTTATAAGATGCTTTATGACTTCACATTGAAGATATTTGGGCTCACCATATGTACAAGGTGGAACATCATAAGTGAACTAACCCTATCCCACTATTTTTATTTCATATCATTAATTGGTACAATATTTTTCCTTTCATTCAGGCCTTTTCTTTTACTATATTCAAGGTACACAACTTTAGTTAATTTTTCTATCTAACAATTTTGTGTTTTTTCTTAAAAGGTGGAACTTGCAAGACAAAAAATTAAAAGATCAGCTCATTAAAGATTTAGAGCATGAGTTTGGTAGTAATATTTTTTCAAGGAGAAGAAAATTTTAGAAAAAGCTGCCAAACATCTTAAGACTGTGAGGGACTCATATAGAAGGAGTCTCATCTAGAACCCAAAGTACGAGCATCCTCCCTTTATTCCAATGAGGGATTGGAATGAGTTCATTTTGGATGCAAAGGAGAAAAGGGCTGCTCAAAGAGGAATTACACCAGCAAATGATAGAAGAAGGTATGCAATAGTATTAACTACTAGTAGAATGTAATAATGCACTAATTAGTGATCTTTATATCTATATCATCTAACATATTTCAAACTTTTCATAGGTTGCAGGACACATCAAAGGAAAAAAAGGCCAGACTACAAAAGATTGGGCAACACAAACTTGGCTCTAGTGGATATTTAAAAATTAAAGCACGAATTGTAAGTAGCAGTAAATGAATTCTAGAGAAAAAATATTTATAAAATACAAATAATTTTCTTTAATCAAAAAATTTAGGGCTTAGAATTTAATTTAGAGGCCACAACAGAACACAAAAAAATTGCCTTCAAGGAAGGCTATCAAGCTGTGGCTAAATGCCTAAGCCAAGCTTCCACTGGCCCAACCCAAGAGTCTCCTACATCATTTGAATAGGTAAATATGCCCAACAAAAAATATTTTAAATTGAATACTTGAGAAACAATCTATTTGATGTTAATTTCGAACATAAATTGACTATTTTTGTTTTTAAAAAGCAAACAATGATAATAATGCACATGACATTGCAATACAGCCTCGTGATCCTAACACAGAACCTATGCCACATGATGAAGGCCCTGATGTGCATCGTAGTGTCGATGGAGGTGTTCATTTGCTATTTAAAATTAATTATGTAATTATTAATACAATTTAACATCTTAAATTGAAATTGGTGTAACCTTTTTTGTGTATATTTTAGAGCATACAGAATGTCATGCTGAACAAGTGGAGAATGTTCAGAGTGATTACCATGTAGATGATGTAGTGGCACATTCAAGTAAAGAAAATCTATGTTTTGTTCTTTAAAATTTATTTTTTGATTTATAGTTCTTTTAATTATTGAAATACTTGTAACACTGATATAAAATGGTGTGAATTTAACCCATGACATAGTTGTTATTGTAGTGGACCCCCCTTTGGCACAACAACCTCCTATTCTTGAACAGATGAAGATGAGACATGTGTTGCCAATAGAATTAGTAGAGGAGGGGAATGAAAAGGATATTGATGCTCCGCTTAGCTGTTACCTTAGAAAAATGAGTAAGAAACCAAAAAAGAAATGATTGTAATTAACATTTTTTGCTAATGAAAGAATGTTGTCTTAATGGATGTAATTTTGTACTAGGTACTAATAAATGTTGATGAATGATGTGTTAATAAATTATTCATGAATGTTGTGTGTTAATGATTTTTATGTGTTAATGAATGTTATCATGTGATTATTGTAACACCCCATATGACTAATCTAAAGAAAAAAAAAACAAAACCAAAAGTAAACCAAATGAATTAACTAGAAAAGCACAACATTTTTTTTTAAACAAGATACAAATTAGCACCGAAAAACAACTCAACTGACTTAATTAGTTATTTAATATCCAAGGGTAATCGATTACATGAGAGTATAACAATATACTCAATATTTAATACATATTTTCTATGAGTTCAAGATTGTTTCTAATTTCCCTTATCTATCCTAAGCACTGCTCTGATAATAAGTAACCAGGTAATAATCTATTTTCTGTAAATCTTTACAGCAGCTAACCATTCCCCCAAAAACATTGTTTTCCTCATCTAGAATCTTGAAAACACCAAATAGAAAACAACCACAAACAAACAGGGCTTAGTCAAAAAGACTAAGATGATGGAATACCTCCAAAGCATCTGCATCATACAGGTTAGAACCTTAACAAAATAAACTGAACAATACATATAAAAAT